>JANIVK010000059.1:0-49814 GCA_030555795.1 Entelexis sorbosivorans | reverse complement strand
AAGTCAAGTCTTCATGGCTTTTATATTATGGGCTGCACACGTGATACAAAAAAATTGCCGCCGCCGCGCCGGCACCGGCGTCGGCATCAGCATCGGGGTCGACCTCGCCGTACTTCGTCGGCGCGCGCACGCGCGACTCGGCGTCGAGGCGGTAGATGTGCACTGTCTGCGTGGCGCTGCTCGCGCAGAGCAGCTTCGACCCGAGGCTGAACGCGAGGCTGAACACGCGCGAGTGGTACGACCCGCGCCGGAACTCGTAGAGCATGTTCCCGCTCGGCACGGCAAACACGCGCACAATCGTGCCCTTGTCGCTCGTCGTCGCCACGAGCGTGCCGTCCTCGTTCATGGCGACGTGCGCCAGCGGCGAGCGGTGCGCGCGGATGACGCTCAGCGGCGACAGCGACTCAAGATCGAACACGACCATCTCGCCCTGCGGCGGCTTCGGCACCTCGGCCGCGTTCGCGCTCGTGCTGAGCAGGTGCTTCGTCGGCGGGCCGGCAGGGTACACAAGGTAGTTCCCGCCGCCGGCCGCGGGCTCGGGCGTGATGTCGGCCACGCCGTCCTTGTTCGCTACCGTGTCGAGCGTGTGCAGCAGCCGCATGTTCGCGATGTTGTAGATGTATATTTGCGCCTCAAGCACCACGACGAGGCGCTGCCGGTTCATGCGGATGCGCAGCACGGACGTCGGAAACGTGAGCTCGCACAGAATGTAGTTCGCATCGTGCCGCCGCGTGTTCACGACGCGCAGCCGCCGCGGGCTGTGCGTCGGCGTCTCGCCGTTCCCGACGAGCGCAATCAGCGACGTCGAGAACAGCATCTCGGCAATGCCCACGGCGCCCTCGTCCTCGCTCGACGCAAAGAACCGCCCGAACGGCGAGCAATTGTACACCTTGAACCCGTGCGACGTGCCGGCAACCACGCAGCTCGAGTCCTGATTGAAGGCGACCCGCATACTCGAGGTTGGGTGGGGCGCCCGTCCTGGCGTTGATTACGGAACCACGAACATGACGACGCGCGCGCAGCCCAACGTCCGGCCGCCGCGGCGGGAAAACGCGCATCCTCAATTGCGGGCTTCGCCTCCCCCCAGCGCCTACATGATGTGCATCACTAGCAGCCACGAGGAGTAGACCCGTTTCTGCTACTGCGCCGAGTACGCCGTCTACGCCCGCATGTTAATTCGTGGCATAAGGAGGCGCGCGACCGGCGCGCGCGACTGGCGAACGCGACGGATTCGTTGATGGGGCCGCCGGCCGCTGGGTGGAGCTTAGCTGGTTCTAATTCCGGCTAGCCGCTCATGTGTGTGCGGGCAGCGGCGTGTCATGAATCGAGTGGGAGCTCACTGATCCTGAGATGTACGCGGCGTGGAACTGCACTAACGCGCTCATTCCTGGTCTGAATACCTAGACGCGCTAAGTATGGTGCCGGGGGTTTTCTTTTTTGGGGTTTGTAGTCTTATGGTTTGCCTTCCGCACAGGCGAATTCATGCGCTCGTCAACGCAAGGCCAAGGACCTGGAACAACGCTCTTTGCAGGAGGACAAAAGCTGAGGAAGTGCCCTCTGCAAAAGCGCTCGCATCGTTGTGCATGCCATAACTACGTCTTGTGGAGGCCTACGCTTGTTGCGAGTAGCTGTTCCTAGGGTCGCACCCGCTCACTTCGCGGCCAGCTCAGCTATATAGTATTACACGTACTCCTACGAGAATTTGCAAACGGGCCTTCGCTTCTCTGTTTCTGCGTCTTTAATATGCGACGCCGCGTGCCAGCGCTCAGAACATTCGCCTAATATGTCTGGGTTAGGGCGCGCTGTGCGAGATCCGGAATCCGATCTGCTATCTTTTTCGTGCATAAAACCCGCTGCTGATAATGATCGTCGTCGCGCTCGTCGTTCCAGAAATGACTAAGTTGCCCTTCGATCAGTCGTGCCGCGGCGGCGATAAGTCAAATAGATGCAACGAGTAGTGTAGTGCCGCAGCCGGAACTTCGAGACTAAGCCCAGTCTCGCGTGAATTAAGGCTCGCCTTTCTTAGCGGCTGCAGAGCGCAGGAACTTGGCTTATCGTGCAAACCGCCTGCATGCATGTAATGTACGTAAGGCCAAATGATATCACGCAAGAAGCATGCTGGGCCCGCGGGTTCACGGGGAGCTGTCCTTAATTAGGCCGTGAAAAATCAATGGCCGCGCCACAATTGGGGGAGCTGAATTGCCATGGCAGAGAAAGACGTGAGTGTGGCTGTAAGTAGCGCGTCCGTGCACAGCCACAACACGCCCGTTGTGGACCTGCAGCACGCAGACGTGACTGTGGCCTTTTTGGAGGAGCACGACCACCTCGTGCCCGAGATCACACCGCAGCAGGAGCGCAAGCTCTCGCGCAAGGTGTTCTGGCGCATGCTCAGCCTCGCCTTCGTCGTGAACCTCATCATGTACATGGACAAGGCGGCGCTGTCGTACTCGTCCATCATGGGCCTGTGGGAGCACACGGGCCTCACGCAGAACAAGTACGACACCGTGAACACGCTTTTTTACGTCGGCTTTCTCGTCGGCTCGCTGCCGGGGCCGTGGATCGTCCAGAAGCTGCCGCTCTCGAAGGTCCTGCTCGCCATCACCGTGCTGTGGTCCGTCCTCACGTTCCTCGTCTGCGTCGCCAACAACTTCGGCGGCATGGTCGCGCTGCGCTTCTTTCTGGGCGTCGTCGAGGCGCCGTCCATCCCCATCCTGACGACAACGATGGGCATGTTCATGACGCGCGGCGAGCGCGAGACGGCCATGCCGCTCTTCTACGCGTCGGCCGTGCTCGACCCCATTCCCGTCGGGTTCATCGCCTACGGATGCATGTTCGCGAACGTCTCGTTCGGCAACTACCGTGTGCTGCAGATCGTGATTGGCGGCCTCTGCCTCGTGGCCAGCCTGCTCATCTGGTTCGTGTACCCAGACAACCCGACGAAGGCGGGCTGGCTGTCGACGCAGGAGAAGGTGTGGACGATCCGGCGCGTGCACCGCACGCAGCTCACAACGATCGAGCAGAAGCACGTCAAGCTGCCGCACGTCGTCGAGGCGCTGCGCGACCCCGTGTCGTGGCTGTTCGTCGGCTTCTTCTTCTGCCAGCAGCTGGCAAACAACCTGCCGTACCAGCAGAACCTGCTGTTCACAAACATGGGCGGCGTCTCGAACCTCGACTCGACGCTCGTGTCCGTCGCCGGCGCGGGCTACGGCGTCGCCTGGTGCGCGTTCTCGGCACTCACCCTCTACATCTGGCCAAACACGTCGTGCTTCTGCATTATGTGGTCGCAGCTGCCGGCGTTCGTCGGGTCCATTGTCGCCGTCGCGCTGCCGCTCTCGAACGCGACGGGCCTGCTCGCCGCCATCCTGCTCGCCTCGAACTCGTTCGGCCAGGCGTGGATCTGCGCATTCGGCCTCGCCTCGGCCACGGCCGGCGCGTCCTACTCGAAGCGCCTCACGCGCAACTTCATGGTCCTCATCGCCTACTCCGTCTCGAACATGGTGTCGCCGCAGCTGTGGCAGGAGAGCGATGCGCCGCGATACATCCCGGCATGGATCGTACAGATCGTGCTCAGCTTCACCGTCGCGCCGCTGCTCGTTTTCGTGGCGTGGGTCGTCCTCGCGCGCCGCAACAAGGCGCGCCGCGCCGCGAACGCCGAGGCCGGGGCTCGGACGGGTCTTGTCGAGGCCGAGAACGGCGAGAAGCTCGTCGTCGACGCGGCTTCTTTGGACCAGACGGATCTCGAGGACACGACGTTCATCTACCCGCTTTAGGGAACCCGCCGCGCCGAACCAAAAATAAAAAAGCGTGTTTTAGACATCAATCACATTATGTACAGTTAATTGCCGGAGTGCGCAACGGGCTTGCGCACGCGGCTGGCGCAGAAGCAGCGTCGCGCCGCATTACTTCCGCTTCGAGAAGTCGTACTGCCACTCCTGGGGGCTGCGCGGCACGCCCTCGTAGCCCTCGGAGCGGATGACGGAGCCGACGCTCATGAAAAGCCCGAGCGTGGCCGCCGAGCCCATCATGTACTGGCCCATGGTCCGCATGTACCCGCTGGGCCCCGGGCCGTACTGGTAGATCGTCATGCCGCCGAACAGCATGCCCATCACGGCGCCGACCGTGCCGCCCATGAACGCGCCCATCTTGATCTTGTCGAACATGGACAGCTCGCGCGCCTGCACCTGCGTGGTTGTCGTGGAAACGGGAGGCATCTTTGAACGGCTTTGCGCGGTGGTTTTTTTTTGCTTCGGCTCGCAATTTGGTGATCCGCTGCTAAGACAGCGAGCGGTCATGTGAGCGGCGGCTCCGAAGCGAACTACACAGAAGCCTGTGCAGATGCACTGCACAGGCGCCGCAGCAGCAGAACCCAGAAATATGTGAGCATAATCAGACCCTTTTGGCACTGCTGGGTGATTCCAAATCCAGGCCATGAACTCAGCGCGCTCTTGCCACAGCTGCGCGCAAGTTGCCTGAATGAGGCCGCGCCTGCCGGATGTGGAGATGTCTCCGCGCTCGCACCCTTGCCCGGACCACAATGCGTAGGCGAGCGCGCGCACGCGCAGCGCGAGCCGGCGCCTGTTCGCAAATAGTACATAAGGCCGTCCGCGGCCCGTGATAGCCTCTTCCTCACAATTCGCAGAACTCGCTTCTAGAAATGAGCCGTATCTCTCACCTATTCCACTCGTCCACGGCGAACGTCTGTCCCACGGGCGCGCCAGCCTCGAGCAGCGCCAGCTCGCCCAACAAGGCGCCGGCCAGTGGCGGCGCGGGAAGCCCCAGCGCTGGCGCCGACGCCGGCGCGCAGAACGGCCCCGTGGCCGAGACGCTGCTGAACCCACGCGAAAACATCCGCGAGCTCATTCAGGAGCTCATTAAAGAGGCCGAGACGAACCCGGCCTGCGAGGGCGTGCGACGCCGGCTCAACGGCTCCGAGTCTACGAACCCGAGCACTATCGTCCACACAATCGGCAGCTACCTGCCCGTGCCGCTGCACGACTTTTTGAAGGACCTCGTAGACCGCCTGCACAAACTCACGCGCCGCGCAGAGGATGCATGCACCCAGAACCCGCCATCAGCGGCAAACGCGTCGTCGGAGCCCTCGGGTCTGTCGCGCGCCTGCCCGACGGCTCCGGCTCCGGCTCCAGGTAGCTCCGAAGCGGCTCCAGCACCTCCGGCTGAGGCGCCGGCAAGTCCGCCTCCGGCAGCGGCGGCTGCGGGCTCCACGGACGAAGCTGCAGCAAACTAGGCGGTGTTTCTTAGAATCTGTTTTTTTTTATTTACAAGCTCGCGCGCCGAGCGAGCCGCCGAGCGCTAGATATTTTTTATTCTATTTTTGTTGCTGTCAGTGTTTCGGCGAGCATGTTTCGTGTGCTTTAAAAAGTAATGTTTCGTAGTGCTGCGAAATCGCGCTCTACACAATATATAGGATTTGCTATGTACGCTAGTGCCAGGCCAGGCCCTCTCAACTGTAGATGCCCTGCACCGCCAGCTGGTACTGGTCGTATATCCTCGTGTACAGGCTGTTGTAGCTCTTCCACACTAGCTTCTCAAATGCGGCCTTCGCATCCTCCTCGGACAGGTCCGGCATGAAGCGCGCGCGCAGCTGCGTCGCCGTGGCGGCGGGCCCCGCCGAGAAGCACGGCAGCGACGAGTGGGTGCCCATAATCTGTACAAACGACACAAACTCGTTTGTGTGCTTGCGCAGCGCTAAAAACGCGTTCGTCACGAGGAACACAAAGTGGCGCCAGCCCTCCGAGTCAACGCCGCCCATGAGGTCGACATACTCCTGCGTGAGCTTGAACGTGTTCGCCTCGAACCCAATGTGGCCCGGCGAGTTCGACAGCATGAAGCCAAAGTCTATGTGAATGATGTGTCCCTCTGCATCAACGAGAATATTGCCGTTGTGGCGGTCCTTGATCTGCAGGATGTAGCACAGCACGGAGTACGCCGCGAGCGACTGGATGAAGTTGTTCACGGCGCGCTTGTAGCGGTTGCTCTGCGGCGATCCGAACTTCAGCTCGAAGTGCTGCTTCAGCTGCGCTATTGCGCGCGGATCACCGCCCTCACTGACCTGCGCTGTCGTGAGCGCCTTCTTGATGCTGTGCAGGCTCAGCGCGTTCGTGATCGTCTCGACAAGCCCTGAGTTCGCGCTCGTGATGAGGATCTGCATGCGCCGCACCCACACGCCGACCTCGTGCTCCTTCCACACGTGCGACGCGCGCTGGATGAGCTGCGACGCAAGCGCCTCCTGGCGCAGGTCGTCGCCCGTCTTCACAATGACGCTCACAAGGTCCCAGTTCGGGTTGTCGCCGTACTTCGACATGCGGCGGATCCGTGCGCGACGGGCCTGCCAGTCCTCGCCCAGATTCGCCGCGCTCGGGTCGTCGTCGTCGCCGTCCTGAGTCGACGCAAGACCCGCCGTTTTGAGGTCGTTCTCAAGCCGCCGCTCGCCGGCCTCGCCCTTCACCTGCGATGCCGATGTCTGCATTGCCTGCATGCTCGCAAGAATGCGCTCGCGGATCGTTGCCGTGTCGCCCTTCGGCAGCTTGGCGCCCTCGAGCTGGTTCAGTATGAGTGACGCCGTGCGCCACTGCGTGGCCAGGTCCGCCGCGCTGGGCCCCGCGCTGAACTGCCGCGTCTCCTGGACCTGCGTGGCCGCATTAAGCTCGCTTTCGGCCATGGGCAGGTTTCGCGACGCAGACCGGTGATGATGGTGGTGGTGGTGATGATGGTCGTGGCCGTGCGAAGAGTCATGCTGGTTGTAGTGGTGCGCCGTGCCGCCCGCCGACGCGCCCTGGTCGTAGAACGCATCGGCCGCAGCCATATCCTCGCGCTCGATGAGCGACACCTCGCTGATGTCCACCTCCGAATCCTGGTTCGTGTTGCTACGCGGCCTTGGCTCGGGCGGCGCTGGCTTTGGCGTGCGGAAGGCCGGCCGCTCGAAGATGTGAGTTCTAAGTTTTGGGTTTGTGCGCAGGATCTCGCGGTTGCGTGGCTTCGTCGGGTCAAACGTGAGGTCGCTGCGGATGTATTCGATGAGCAGCAGGAACGGTGCCTTTTCGGCCGAGTTCAGCACCGTTGTTTCGCTAACGCAGATGCTCACAATGCGGTTCTGCTTGCCGTGGCGCTGCGGGAGCAGCATGGGCAGGTCGACCTCGGCGTTGGGCAGGTCCTCATTGAGCAGGGCGAGCTCGACGTGCAGCGCCGACTGGCGCGCCTCCTTCGGGACCTGCAGCAGGCGCTGCGAGATGGCGATGAGCGCGTAGACGAACTGCGTTTGGCAGCGGAAATAGTTCGACTTGAGCACCATCTGCGGCGACTCGCCGGTCTTGTTCGCCAGGTTCGGCATGCTCTGCGTCTGCGACACGACGCTGAGCGCCTCGAGCGAGTCGTTCGGGTGCTGGAACGTGAGGTTCGGCTGCGAGCCCATCTGCACGAGGCCGAGCTGCGGAAGGCCAATCTCGGGCACGCGGTTGTCGTCGTCACGCGAGGGCGGCGGCGGCTCGCTGCGCCCGCGCGGCGCGCGGCGCAGGTACGACGAGCGCTGCTTGCGGCCCTGCGACTCGATGAGCGGCTTCATGTGCTGCGCGAGGCCCGGCACGAGGAAGGAAGCGACCATGGACGCGAGCACGAGGGCTGGTTGCGGGTTCTCGTGCATCTGCGTGTCGAGGGCGAGCTCGCCCGACGCGAAGAGCACGTACTGCAGTTTGTTGCAGAGGCGTTTTGCCGACGCGAAGCCGTAGCTGTGCGGCTCGTCCTTGAGGTCCGAAATTGCCGCCTGCAAAAACCAGAAGATGACGAGGACAAAGTGCGTCGACAGCTGGCTGAGGTGCAGGAGCAGGTCCTCGAGGGCGGCCGCCTCGGTCTCGACCGTGACGAACACATGCACGAGCTCGGGCAGAAAGAACCCGAGCTGGTCCATTGGGAACTTGAGCAGCCGCTGGCAGATGCGGAACTGGAGGCCGACGTTGTCGGCCGTCGACACGAGCAGGCCTATGCAGTCGAACAGGGATGTGGCGGGCGACTCGAGCACGCGCAGCAGGTCGGGCCCTTCCAAATGGGCTGCATCAGCCGGCGTGGGCGCCGGCGCGGCCTCGGGCGGCGCGGACGTCTCTGTCGGGCCGCTCTGCATCGACATGCCTGTTGATAGCTCGTGGCCCGAAGGTTAAGGTAGGGTAGGGTGCTGGGTCGGAGGGAAGGACTAGCTTTGGGGCGGCCGCTGCCTGCCGCTCAAGCCGCGCGTTCGCGCGCCGCCACGTCGTAGCTCTGTTCGCTAAACTAGATCTACTTCTGCAAATCAGCCGGTTTGGGCGCCGGCGCCCCGGCTGTTTCTACGTTAAAGTATTACTAGGGTAGGCGGCGCGGCCCTGGCGCGCGGGCATTAAAGTTCCCGCCAGCGCTGCTCGCCCGCCGGCAAACGCCAGGGCGCGTCGTCACACTCGCGTAGTCCTCACGGTGGCAAGCGTGCCGGAACGGGCGTGCAACGCGGCGAGCGGCACCAAAATGCGCCGTTCCGTCGTTCGCGGGGCAAGGGTGCTCGTTGTCGCGACGCGGCGAGCCCAACGTGTGTGCGCGAGGGAGCTTGCGACTTGAGGCGCTTAGCGCGCCTTGCCTGAAGCTAGTCACTATGATCGCAGCATGTATGAGCTCTGCGTGTCCATAGCCTTATTCACCTGTGACTGCATAAGACGGCGGCTGCCACTGCGTCGTGGCGCTTCTAATTACCGCTTTCGTACGTACGCGTCGGCCGCATCGGCTATTTGGGGCCATTTTGTACTTGAGTCGTCTACTCATGCCTTAATGCGAAAAGCATGAACACTACGTGTGTACTCCTATGTAGTACTAGCTGTTTACTTAAGATTGGCGCTCGTCTACGAAACGTGTCTCGAGCAAGGGCGTCTCGTGGGCCAGCGGATCGTCTGCTATAATAGCCTCTTCTGTCTATTTGTGGAGCATGTCTGCACGCGCGTCAGCGGCTGATGGAGTGCGGCACACAGATACGGGCGCGCACTGGATGACGGGTAGGGGTATAGCCACGCTGCGAAATTGGGAAGTGGCGCGCGCGGGGCTGCCCATGGCCGCGTGGCGCGCCTGCGCGAACGGCGCTTGTACACTGAACTGCCCTTAAGCTTCTGTGCAGTGCGAGCCTGTGCTGCGCGACGCGGTCCGCGCGTCTGAGCGCGCGAGCGCCGCTTTGGCGCCGGCCCGGCCGGGCTGCTTCTAGAACCCTCGCCCCCAACTACCTGCGAGCGCCGCTTCGAAAAGTTGCATTCGACATTAGGCGCGTTTCCAGATGGAGGAAGACGAGCTGAGGCAGATCCGCGAGGCGCGGATGCGAGAGCTGCAGAAGAGCGGCGGCGGCAGCGGCGGCGGCGGTGGCGGCGCGCCGAAGCCGGACGGCAAGGACGAGATGCGCGCGGCCATGCTGTCGCAGATCTGCACGCAGGACGCGCGCGAGCGGCTGAACCGCGTGGCCATGGTGAAGCCCGAGCGGGCACAGCAGGTGGAGCAGCTGCTTGTGCAGATGGCGCAGACGGGCCAGCTGCGGCAGCGCGTCGGCGAGCCCGAGATCGTGAATCTGCTGAACCAGATCTCGCAGCGCGAGCAGCCGGCGAACAAGCTCGTGTTCAGCCGCCGCGGCACGAGCGACGACGAGGAGGACGAGCCGTTCCGTAGCGGTGCGCCGGCGGCGTCGGGCGCTACCGCGCATGGCGCTGCTGCCGACGACGACGACGACTTCTTCGACTAGAGCCCGCACACGCACTAAAACAGCAGGCACTAGGGCCGCCGCACGCACCGCCCGCATAAAACCGCATACACTAAAACCGCATACGAGGCCGCCGGCCGCAATGCCTATTTATACTCATTTCTGTATCTATTTCTCGGGTGCCGACATACATAAAGGCGGCAGGCGCCAGCGTGCACCAGCGGGCGCCAGCGTGCTGCAGCGCACCGGCTCGACGCCGAGCACTTCCGCGCAAAACTGGCCTTCTGCGCTGCTTTGCAATGTGCACGAGCCAAAAAATACATGGCGCTGCGTCGAACTCCGCTGCGGTCTCGAACCCCGCCGCGGTCTCGAACCCCGCGAGCGCCCACCTGCATGCTGTGCTTACAACTTTACATACTGCATTTATGGTTCCGGCGTCGTGCTGGCTAGAAACAGTCATTACACTTGGCTAATGGCGGCGAACACAGCTGCGCACGGCACCAGGCAATGATACGCACCCGGCACTAAGCGGAGCTGCGCACTGCAACGGCGCCCGTAGCTTTGTCTGCTGCATGTTTCTGTAGCGGCCCTTACGCTCCGTACTTTACTTACTATAAATAGGCATGCCTCGATACCCGGCGCCGTGCGCCTCCCTATTCGGAGCGCACGCGGCCGGTCCTAGCACAATGACCTGCTCATGATGCGTACTTAACGTATTGGGACATAAATGTACACTGGCTGCACGGCACAGCTCCGCTGAATTGCGGCACTGGCTGCCTCGGCTAAACCGCGTACGGCGTGCCAGGCTGCCGCGACGCGAGAACCGGTCCACATGCGGCGTCCCACGTGACGCGTCGTCGCTGCCCGTTCGGCGAACGGCGCCAGGCACCAAACAGGGCAAACGAGCAGGCACGTGGTCCGGCCGGCAGGAACTGTGGTCGCGGCTTAGGCGTAGCGCATCGCCCTCGCGGCGCTGGCTGGCCTGCGGGCGCGAGCTGTGGAGAGCTGAATTTCCCGGCGGTCGGCCCGGAAGCCCGCGGCGCCTGGCGCGCAGGCCGCAGAAGCGCTCGAGACGCGCGGGCCTCGCCGGCTCGTCGTGGGGCTATTGCTCGCGCCGTGCCTAGTTTTGCGCCATTGCACGTGATATTGCGCAAAAAACTTTTATCACTAAATTGCCGGCGCCCGCACGGTTCCTTGCCCTGGTCCCCCCATACTCTCCACAGTCCGCAGCATCTATAAACGCGCGGTGTTTACGGTGTTTTTACCCGCCTGCCGATCACTGATCAGACTTGCTTTGCCTCGCCGCGCTGTCCCGCAGCCGCCATACCCCGATCCGAAGCGTGCACGAGCCGTAATTGATAATGTCGCGCGACCTGAATCACCTCGCGAACCTGAACACGCTCGACAATGATGGCAACGCGCCGGAGGAGCAGAAGGAGGAGGAGCTGCGCATGTTTTCGAACACGACGTTCTTCGACCTCGACGTCGGCCGCTCGACGGACATTGCGACGACCGTCGACGAGCTGCTCATCCAGCAAGAGCGCCAGATCCAGTACCCGCATAAGCAGCAACCGCTCGACAACGCGCCCGTCGCGGGGCCCTCATACACGCAGTCGCAGCTGCCTGCGCCCACGCAGCAGCTGCGCGAGCAGCACCGCCAGCAGGCACGCGCAGCATCCGAGCAGCACGAGCATGAGCTGAGCCAGCATGACCCGCATTTGCCCCTGCCATTCGACTTCTCGACGCTACAGGGCTTCTCCCTGGCCGGCGAGCTGCCGCAGGCGAGCCTCAGCATCTACGACGTGGACCCCGTCATTCAGTCGCAGCGCGCCACCGCGACGCCGCACCGCACGCCGCGGCCGCCGCCCATCCAGCGCCACGAGCTGGCCGAGCAGCTTGCGCGGCGCCAGGAGGCGCCGCAATGGGCCGAGGACTCGGACCGCCGCGTGTCGCAGGCGCAGGGCGTGACGCCCGAGACGTCGCCCAGCGACAACGTGGAGACGCATATGACGAAGGCCATGCTCAGCGAGGAGAAGCGGCGGCGCAATACGGCGGCCAGCGCTCGGTTCCGCAGCAAGAAGAAGATGCGCGAGCAGGAGCTCGAGCGCCAGTACAAGTCCATGCAACAGCAGATAGTCGACCAGACAGCGCGAATAAAGCAGCTCGAGATGGAAAACGTGTGGCTGCGAGACCTCGTCATGGAGAAGAACACGGCCCGCGACTCCTCCTCGCTCGACGCGCTGCGGGCCTCGATGCTGGACCGCGAGGCTACGGCCAAGGCGTCGCAGTAGCCTATTTATTGCCATGTATTTAATGATTCTGTACGACTCTACTTCACTAATTTTCAATCCACGCACGCCGAGGCAAACAAACAAACAAACAAAACAAGTGCGGGTAAGCCTTCTCGTCGGCTGCTACGGCGGCATTTGACGACCGCAGGGGCGCGGCAGGGCCAGAGCCGTTTTGCGCGGTTTGCGCGAATCGGCTGTCAACTTGACGAGCGTCACTCGGCGACGACCAGATTAGACGGCGTATATACTAACCTGCCGCCGTAGAGCTACGTTAAATGCGTCTTTTTTTGTTCTGGGTTTCTCTTTGCGGCTGATGTGTAGCCTATTTGGGAAAGCGCACACATTATGCTGTTTTAGGAAATATTCCCACAGGCCTTATCAGCGGGCGCCTAGGCCTGCCGCATTCGCTGCCAAGACCTTTGCTGTTTGAATGGCCGACTGCGCCCTAATGTCGCTAGTTGTAACCGACACGAGCCGCGAATGCCTGCGAGTCGAGTCCTCTGCGGACGCTGAGGCGCTTGTTCTGCGCACGCACGACGAGCAGGACAACGCGCGCGACAATTCTGCATACCCGCTGCTTAGCCTGGCCTGGGCTAGCTTCTGTTGGCTGCTGCGCACTGCACTTGCCGTGTCGAAGCTGCTCATGCTGTCGCGCGTCCTCGAGTATGCGGCGGTTGTGCTGCTCAAGGTGGCGGAGACGGTCGTAGCAACGCTTGCACAGAAGCTGCGGCACTTTTTTGCTCAGGCACGGCAGCCAGCAAATGTAGCGGCACTAGCTGTGCAGAGCGCCGCGGCGCCGCTTCGCCAGGCGTACATGCTACCAACCGACGCGGACGCAGCGCCGCCGCCGGACTACAGTACTTGCACGAGGCGCCCTTCAAACCGCGCCACATACTCGCACGCTCTTGGCGGCGACACGTATGCAGATAGCTTTAAGGAGCCGGCCGTTTTGCCCGACATCTGCGTCGCAGTCATCATCTGTCTGGTCGCCCTGCAGACGCTCATAGGCGGCGAGCTCGAGACCGCCTACACAAGGGACACTTTACAAGGCCCGCTGCAGATCGTGCTGGTGCCCGTAGGCTATCTCGCTTCCTTACTCCTTTGTTATATACTGGTTACGGGCGCGGCCGGGCTGCGGCGCCGCGTGTCCTACTGAGCCGGCGCTGACCAGGGCTGAAGCACAACTGGCGATGCGCAGCTTTCGGCCGCACAGGCCGCTAGTTGGAGCAGAGGTTCGTAGCATTATACGTCTAGTTATTCTCCCGTAGCACACTCTAAACGAGCGCCGTGCATCATGGTTGCTCGCTCACAACCTCAGCGTCGCGATCAAACGTCGAGACCTTGTAAAGGACGAGGCCTGCTGTTGTGACGCCGACCATGCCTGCCAGGTACGTGTAGATGTCGGCCAGGTCGCGGCGGCTCTTCTGCGCTCGCGGGCCCCACGGGCCGAACCAAACGTACCAAGCGGCGCGCTTCTCGTCGGCAGTCAATTCGTGCCAGTCGCCCCGCATTTTGTCCTCAAGGTAGGCAATGACGTCGTCCTGCTGGCCGGCGTCCATTTTGAGCCACCGCGTGGGCAGGTTCAGCAGCGACGGCACGACAGGGTTCTTCTGCGTGCGGTAGCGCGCGGCCGACTCGTCGTCGTCGTTGCTGAATGCGACACCGAGCGGCGACTTCGTCGACGTCGAGTACAGCCGCAGCGCAGCTCTGCGGAGTCCAACTCGGAGGGCCATGCGCGAAACCTGCGTTGGTTTATGCAGCGTCTTGAACCGCGCTATTCGCCCTCGCCCTTGCCCATCGCAGTGGAGCGTGTGACCGAAACGGCGGGGTCGCGCCAGCGCTTCGACAGCTGAACAGTGTAAAAAGCGCTCGTATTAAAGCTCGTCGTAATGTACATAGTTGTCGTAAGTGTGTCTTCGCCTTCTTTAATTGTAAAAGTTTGTAGTGTCTGTTATCGCCGCCAGCACTGCTAGCTGCGCGGCCGGCTCACGTTTAGTGTAATTTATGTAGTGCTGCCTCGTAAAAAAACCATTTTGCACCGATTCGTTGCTATTTCTTTCATTGCGAGTTGCGGCTGCGTATACTACGGCCCCTCGCGGTCATGATAAATGTGTTTATGTAGATGTGCGCCAGGCCGGCACGAGCTTGACACGGCTCGCGCGCCCTTAGCTGCTTGAGCTCGTTTCCAGAACTTGCGCCTGCGGCTTCTCGGCGTCGGCGGGGACGGGATTAGACACGGCGCTGTGGCCCTGCTCCGTCTCGGGCTCGCTGTGTGCGCCGTCGTCGCGATGCGCGCTCTTGCCTCGCTTGCGCCGCTTCTTCCCGCTGCCGTCTCCCTTGGGTTCCTCCTCGCCGGGCCGTTGTCGCTTCTTCACGCTCAGCGGGTTCGGCGCCTTCGGGCCCTTTCGCTTGCTGGGTTTGGACGCCGACTCGGACTGCGAGTCATGCTTCACCTCGTTCAGGCCGTGCACGAGCTTCGACTCCTCCAGCTCGTGGCGCATTTTCTCGGTGGCCGGCGACATGGGCTCCATGATCATGACCGACCGGTTCATGTATATTAGGGGCACGCCCGGAATCGCTCTGAACCTGGCCCGCAGTTTCGGCTTTTGGGTTGCCACGCAGTAGCGGTGCTTGTTATTGGGGCCGAGGACCTCGACGAGGCACTCGAACACGCTGAGTGTCTGCGAGTCTGGCGGGATGTGGCCGCACCGGCGCCGTTCGAACGTCTTTGCAATCGCAATCGCCTCCTTCGCCTGCGGCGTTTTTGCCCGGTACAGGTGCTCCATTGTGCACTGCGTGATCATGGGCTTCACCTTGCCTTGCAGCGTGCGCTCGAGGCCGGCCACGATATCGTACTTTGTGTTCACGGCCTCCAGAAGCAGCTCCTCATCCACAAGCACCTGGTACGGTTCTCGGAAGTGGAAATTGAACTGCAGGTATGTCATGAGCTTGCGGTAAGCCTTGGCGCGCTTGAGCTTCATGGTTCACAGCGGGCCCGGATTTTTTTTGGTTTGAAATTTCAGATTCCCAGCTATTGTCCCGCTCAACGCCATTGAGCGTACCGCGGTGCGCGCGGGAAAAAAAACGTGATCAAGGCGCCGCGGCAAAAGCGTATCGCGTGGCTACGCGGAGCGTCGTCATCAAAACCTCCCAAACGCTGGGCCCGACGAGCACCTGGCCACGTCCGTTTCTTCGCTGAACTTCCCATAATCCGAGGCGGCCGTGCTGTGCAAAACAATGGAAGCGAACTATCAGCCCGCGAACCGTGTGCAGGTCAAGATTGTGAACACGATGTGGGAGCGCTCGGCGCCGGCGCTGGCGATTGTGCCGCTGGCCGCGCAGGGGAAGCTCGCCGTCGCGACGCTCGCGCTGGGCTTTGCGTTCCTAGCCGTGTTCCTCATGAACCGCAGCAAGCTCGGGCTCGCAAGCAGCGCCGCCGCGTCCGTGTTTCTGGCCTTCGGCGCCGTGTTTCTCGTGAACGCTGTGCGGGTCTACACGGGTTAGGTTAGACAGATTCGTGGTTTCTTGCACAATGCTGCTCAAGCGCTGCTTCTCGTCCGTGCGCCGTGCGCGCCCGTTCGCGCTCGTCGATGCCGGTGCCGGCGTCTCGCAGGTCAAGTTCTCGCCGCGGCCGCAAAGCCTGGCAATGGGCCAATTTGCCACTAACCAAAAGGCCTACTTCGAGCCGGCGTTCACGCTCGAGCCAAACCCGCGCGACGAGCCCGAGGTCCTGCTGCAGAAGCCAGACGCGTTCACGGAAAACCCGCAGTTCTGGCCGCGTGCTGCCGCGCTGCTCAAGCAGCACATCCACGAGTGCCCCGTGTACTCCGACCTGGCCGCGGGCGAGACGCGCACGCAGTTCTTCCACATTTACGATCTGCGCTTGCCGCCCGTCTTCGGCCGCATTCCTGAGGTCGAGGATATCCTCGGTACCGTCGAGCTCAGGGTCGAGGACGGGGCGGCTCGCATCGTGCCGTACAGCTTCCAGGAAAATTCGATGTACCGCCCGGTTACCCAGTACGGCGGTATGCTCGTGAGCCCGCATATGTTCGACATGCTGGCTCGCGAGTTGCATGAGTGACCTGAGTACATATGATAGAAACGAAAAGGATGCCACATATGTTATTGCTGCTGACGCCATACAGCTGCAATGGATAGCTGGGCTCAGATGGTAATCCCACCTAGCTAGACGTGAATACTGTGTCAAGCGTGTCTTCAGCACGAGGGTCTTCGTCTTGGCTGAGAGTCGAAGCGAAGCAATCGCTCTCTGGTATTGAGCCATCGTCTGCTTCCCTTATGCATGCGCACCTGCGTTCGCAATCAGGCTCAGGGATATACTCCGCGTATAGTTCAGCTAAGTACAGAAGCGATTGTTTAGACTACTTATGATCTTCCATTCCATTCTGGTTCTTGTTGCAGGAGTGAGCTGTCTAGCTCGACGCCTGCGTCCGCTTCTTTTGCGGGATCGACGAAAAGAAGCCTACTGCTGGCATGTTACCATTTGAATTAAGCGACTCGTGCTCCTTTCGCTCTGTTAAAAGGTCACTGTCGTCAAAGAGTAAATTAAGATCGAAAGATGCGACACCTGTTTGACAGTCATATGCTGCTTTGGACGACCCTGATCAGTGCTCCGTCGTGTATTCAAAACAAAGCAAAATACAGTGGCCACAATCGCAAAGGATGGTATACACGATTCAATCTGAGTCGACTATTGGGGTTTAGACAGTTGGATTGATGAAGACACAGACCGCTTCGAAGGGTATACGAACCAGGTAGCCAGAGGGCATCGTAATTCATAAGGAATCGTCGTAGATGGCCACGGGTAAAGGCCACGGCTCGTTCCATGAAACGAACTAAATACCCATCGAGCAGTGGCACTGAGTAGTGGAGCATTCAGTTTCGTCATGAGAATTTGCCGACATGAGGGACAGCTGAGACTTTCCTGGGAGTGTCTCTCACCCTTCTAGCCGCCAAAGAAAGAGTGTTTCACCATACTCATGCTCTCGCGTCGCCTCGTCCCAGTTTAAATTCTCACTCTCACAGCAATACGTACGAACGAGGCGCTTCACAGATTCCCAGTGGCTTCACAGATCACAGAGGCTAAGCTCTTGCAGCGCGTTTTGCGAGATGAGCGTCCACTTGTGTGCCACACTCGCTACGCATGTATATCTGCATGTATATCTGGGCTTTGGTAGATCCAGCGTACATGTGGCTCATTTAACAGACGGGGGGAAAGGATAAGGGCGGTTGATCTCGATTGTATGCATTGCTCTCGCTGTGAAGGCCGTAAGGCAGCTGTTGCTTCTCGCCAAACTACTTGTGAGACCGCGAAAGCCACAGGCTGGGCGGAATCACACAGGGAATCTTGACATTGTGAGCGTGACCCTTGAGCTACGCCATTCACAAAATGCAAGCGTCGCTCACACACAGTACATCACACCTTCTGAGCCTTTCTTTCTGGTATACAATACTAAAGTAGGCCACAGTCCTGCTTTGAGATTGGCACGTAATAAGAGGCGAAATAGCTACACTGTACTCCTCCAAATTCGACTAGAATGCACTCTGTATAACAGCATCGATTCAAAGGCCATAATGCAGGTGAAGCAAATGCATCTTGTCTAAAGAAAGCTCGAAGAGATAGACTTGGGGCCTCAGATCGCAGCTCTCAGGTGGACTAAAATACATATATAAAGCCATATGCCGCGATCGGAGGTCCCCGCAGTAGCGCTCGAACTGTAGATAGAGATCGCGTGTAGAGAAACAAGCAACACATGCCTCATGAAATTGCAAGCATGAATATAGACCCTGTGAATAACCTTTTATCTAAAAAAAGGAAGCTAAAGAGTTCGCATGTGGTAGCGGGGCTCCATCGATCAGGTCGGCATGCATCTAACAAATCATGTACTCTAAATTATGCGATTGCGATCAGCAGGGGGTTGCGCTGAGTTGCGCGATCTTGGCACGCCAAGATTTCGAAGCCTGGGCGCTATCAAAAATGATGTTGAGTAGCCAGCACGCTTGCGGATATGAGGCAAAACAACAAGTAGCATTATATCAGAGAAATAT
The DNA here is from genome assembly GCA_030555795.1 of Entelexis sorbosivorans. Taxonomy (NCBI): domain Eukaryota; kingdom Fungi; phylum Ascomycota; class Dipodascomycetes; order Dipodascales; family Trichomonascaceae; genus Entelexis; species Entelexis sorbosivorans. The sequence continues at coordinate 31,751 of JANIVK010000059.1, read as the reverse complement.
GTGAGTTAGAATTTACACGTGTTCGGAATAAAGGCGCACACCCTTCACCTACACACTCACAGGCCGCCCCATCGTGATGGCTAGGGTGAGGTGCAGTGGTGCAGCTAAGCGCGCTCAAAAGGACTCACTCAATGCGGCACCCACCTGCACTTCGAGCGTCTGGTCTGCGATGTCGGGCAGCCCATCAGATTGGTCGAAAATGTACTCAAAAAGAAATAAATAAAAGAAAGAAAGGATTTTCTACCCACCTATGCACTTTACATAGCCGACCATTAATTTTAGCGTGTTTTTTGAACTCAACGCGAGCCGAAAGAAGGCCGATCTGGAGAATCCCGCCAGCTTTCTACTTCAATCAAGCGCCCACCTGCCAATGAAACACCAAGCCACCCCAAAAGAAGGTTTCTGCGCCCTTCGGCGGCACCGACAGTGATGGGGCTGCCACATGCCAGAGCCAGTTGGCCATTGGCGTCGGCGCTCAGCACGCGGCTTGCTTTATGGCGATCGGCGGGCTGGCCGGGAATTACTGAGGATGATAGGCGGATTGGCGCGCTTGGCATGCAAGCCTTTTTTCTGAGCTTTGTGCCACTACGTTAGAGCGTGGAGAGGCATAGTCAGGGGAGGCTCGTCGAAGTGAGTATATAAGAGAGATAAATAATTTCCGGCGCATCATTGGTACGGCGGGGCCCTCGATACAGTGCACCGAGCATGGCTGTGCGCGACTCGTTGCTCGGCACGCAAGTGCTGCTGCTGATCTTATGCGATTACGAGACGATTATCGGGGGCGCGTGTCCCTGCCGAAGCGTGATTTGCCAGCATCGGCCGGTAATCTCGTCTCAGCTCTTTTGCGACGCCCGCAGCGCCGCTGGGCAGCCAATGCGAGGCGACAATACAAGGGTGCCGTATTAAGAAGAGGAGGGTTGATAAGGCGCCCAGAGCAGGAAAAGGCGGGCCAAGAAGTCCAGCATGCTCGAGCAACAACCATGTGACAACCATCCGTGGAATGGTCGTTGCCGAAACCGCGAATCACCTACCATGACGTGGGGTGCATAGCTCTTTAATATGCATCAAACAGTATATGCACGTTCATGCATGCACGCTACATGAGCCGTACGCATTGACGCAGTATTAGGGGAACCACCCCCTGAGCCCGGCCCTGATCATGCAGGAGAGCGCACGTGATGACAGGGCTGTGCGCGATGCATGCTCGCATGCAGCCCTAACCAGCGCTTGCCTGCAGTGGACGCTCGCCGCTCGTAATGGCCAAGCCGACAAGTAGAAGCGAGCCGATGGCCGCGAGGAGTATTTTCCGCCGCCAAGACGGCGAATTTACCGGCGCAACGCTTTGTATTGAGGGGGGCAAAAAACAATTACGCCGCACATGACCCAAGTGAGCCGCACAGCCGACGCCCGACATGGCAAACTGCGGACCAAGGCTGGCCGCGACCGACGTGAACGCCGCCCGTGGACGCTGCAGCCCGCAATCACGCAACGGCCCCTCCAGCAGGGGGTGGCTGCGCGCATGCACAATCCCAACTTTAATTATTGAACTAGAGAAAAAACCGCATAATATTGCCGCGACCCTGCAGCAGCACGAGTGTCTCACCGGAAAAGGTGTAACTAACCGGCGGCGGGTGCGCAGCATGGGCAGCGGCGGAGCCGGCGCCAGCGGGGGCGCCGCCACCGGCTTAAGGAAAAGTCGAGAGGTTTTTTACAAACGTGAGAAGGCAGAGGATTCAGATTAAAGGCACCGACCGCGCGCTTAGTAGCGGTAGTGCTCGGCCTTGAAGGGGCCCTCGACCTCGAGGTCGAGGTAGCTGCTCTGCACGGGCGTCAGCTTGGACAGGGTCACACCAAGGTGGGCAAGGTGCAGGCGGGCGACCTCCTCATCGAGGATCTTCGGCAGCAGATGCACGCCGAGGTCGAACGGGCCGCTCTTCTGGAACTCAGGGAACTGCGAGCGGAAGGCGTCGTTGCTCGAGTTGAAGAGGGCAATCTGCGCGAGCACCTGGTTCGTGAACGAGCAGGACATGACGAACGACGGGTGGCCCGTCGCGCAGCCGAGGTTCACGAGGCGGCCCTGCGCGAGCAGAATGATGTGGCGGCCGTTCTTCAGCGTGTAGCGGTCGACCTGCGGCTTGATCTCGTCGTGGTGCGCGGCGTTCGCCTTGAGCCACGCGACGTCGATCTCGATGTCGAAGTGGCCGATGTTGCACACAATCGCGTCGTTCGGCATAACCTCGAAGTGCTTCGCCGTGACGATGTCGCGGTTGCCCGTCGTCGTGACGAAGATCTGGCCCTGCGGCGCAGCCTGCTCCATCGTGACCACCTGGTAGCCCGAGACAGCGGCCTGCAGCGCGTTGATGGGGTCGATCTCCGTGACAAGCACGCGCGCGCCCATGCTGGACAGCGCCATGGCGCAGCCCTTGCCAACATCACCGTAGCCGGCAACAACGGCCGTCTTGCCGGCAATCATGACGTCCGTCGCACGCTTGATGCCGTCAATGAGCGACTCGCGGCAGCCGTACAGGTTGTCGAACTTCGACTTCGTGACGCTGTCGTTCACGTTGATGGCAGGCACCTTCAGCTTGCCCTGCGCAAGCATCTTGTACAGGTGGTGCACGCCCGTCGTCGTCTCCTCGGACAGGCCGAGGCAGTTCTCGAGCAGCTCGGGGTGCTTCTCGTGCACAAGCGTCGTCAGATCACCGCCGTCGTCGAGAATCAGGTTCAGCTGCTGGCCGTCCTTGAACGCCTTCAGCTGCTGCTCAATGCACCACAGGTACTCGTCCTCGGTCTCGCCCTTCCACGCGAACACAGGGATGCCGGCCGCGGCAATGGCCGCCGCCGCGTGGTCCTGCGTCGAGTAGATGTTGCACGACGACCACGTCACCTCGGCACCGAGGGCCACGAGTGTCTCAATGAGAACAGCCGTCTGGATCGTCATGTGCAGGCAGCCGGCGATGCGCGCGCCCTTCAGGGGCTGCGCCTTCGCGTACTTCGCGCGCGTCTGCATGAGACCAGGCATCTCGTTCTCAGCAAGCTCGATCTCCTTGCGGCCGAAGGCGGCCAGGGACAGGTCCGCAACCTTGAAAGTGTGGGCAGGAGCACTCATATTTTTTTTGAAACTGGTAGCTAGTGGGGGTGTGTAGCTGTGTGTGTAGATAACGCGTGGTCTCGTTGGTGCCTAAGCGGGTGGGTGAAATTTTTTTAGCATGTCATCATCGCCACATGCTCCCAAGGATGGGGCAGACCCCGGGGATCGCCGCAGCATGTGAACATATCCCGGAGCCACGAGAAACACCGTAGACGTATCGCGGGACATCACGGGACTTCTCGAAATGGCGTTAGCCGGGTCGCGCGGTCAAGACATTGGTCACTGAGACTAAAAAAAACCTGGGTATAGGGCACGGGCATGCATTCCTTTTACATAATGGCTACATGACGGTCCTGAGACAGCTGGTGCGCAAGAAAAGTGCAAAAAAACCCGCCAGGGGATGGGCGCGGCAGCTGAGGAGGCTGCAGACCGTCGCTCTGGGATCCACAGGGGCGCATGAAGCTAAAATGCCGGTTTTATGGCTTCCTGAGCCGGCGCATGGCCGCTCGCGCCCTGCAAAAGACACTCCCTCACAATGACTGTGCTTTCGTGCATCACATGGCGATGCGTGGCCACTCACGGCCGTGGTCATCGGACGTGCATATAAATTAATATATGACGCACATAAGACGCTATGCACTGCACCAGGGTTCAGGGTTACGACGGTCCCGGCACCGGGCCTGGCTGCAGTGCGGTAAACCTAGGCCACGCCGCGAGGGTTGTGTCGAAATGCATGCACACAACCCCGGGCTGAAGGTATATCGCTAGTGATCTTCAGACCCGCGGAGGTTCGTCAGTTAGGGCGGGCGACGCTGCGGATCGCCAAGTGATCGCTACCCGACGCCGTTCGCGATCTAAACGGCCCCACAGCTAAATAGGCCCCTGCTAAGCCGCTCATAAGTTCCTCGTGCTCGAGGAACAGTGTCTGCTTTCGCTATACTGGCCATCGGGGATCGCTCGCCCGCGCATCGCCCAACACCCTCAGGGCCAGTGCGGCACTCGCAGCGGCCACACAAAATCCGCGGTATTAGCAAGCATAAACTGAAGCCATCCAGGCAACCCGAACCTACATCCGCACGCCTAGATTCCATCTGCATATTTCATGCAGGGTTATGGAACCTGCGCGGCTGGACTGCATTCTTACGTACGTCTTTCTTCGTCTGCGCGTCCAGGCTCATCGCTAAATGAATCCGCATTGAAAAAAAAATGCATACCGGCATTCATCCCTTCAATGAAAGAGACCGAAGGAGCGCAAGCCAGCAGCCTTTTAAATTCGGTAAAAGCATAGCATTCAAATAGACCCTCAACGCACACACACTCTGCTTTCCACGTTTCGCGCGCTGCTCCGAGATCTTGCGGGCACCTGTGGAGTAGAATATAGGGTTCACGATGAGCGCATTTGACCCTTGTAGCATGCGCCTCGCGGGCGATGGCGGCTGTGCATTCGCCAAAAGCCCGAATACGTGCGTGACTCGCGATCCCACTTGCGCTATTGATGCAGGGTTCTCGTTTGCCGGTTTCGCGCCCATAGTTCTGCAGATCCGTGCATTGCGCGCTCGCACGAAAGCGGAAGAAGGCATATGCAGACTGCACCTGCACTCCGCGTTGCATTCCCGGATCATCAGAAGGATCGCCTCCGCCCTCGCCTATAAGAGCAGCCCTGGCCGCTGCCTGTAATACCACCCGACACCATCTGCAACTTAGACGAGGTCGCCGTTTCTTAGCCTTTGATTTCTTTCTAAGACTCAATGCTAAGTCTCGCTTCGGCAATAACCGCCTACCTTCTTGTGGGCAGTTGCTCAGTCGAGGCTTCGCCTCTTTGGCCTCGCCGCGCCAAAGATCCACAGCCAGACGGTGGTGCTTTGAAGCGCGCGGCAAATGACCGCGCGTCGTTCACCACGACTAGTGTGGTCACGTCAACTTACGAATTCTCCACAACACTCACGACGTCTACACCATGTGTGACAACTTCGCTGCTCTCTGGTGCCTCAGGCACGCAGTGTGATTCTTCGGACCTAGGTGATTGGACTCAGAAAGCCCAAAATACCGTGAACGACATTAACCAACTCAACGATGACGTCGATAGTTTCCTTTACCTCGACTCGTGGAAGTGGGACGATGACTCCGAGGCAATCATCAATGGATTGCGCGGTCTTTCGACCACGTCCTGTATCACTCCGGACAACGCTAACGGGTATTTCACCGGTCTCAACAACATCGTGTCTGCCTTGGATAACCTCATGCAAACGGTATCGTCAAGTTCGTTGCTCAGAGTCTTCGTTTTCAAAAGCCTTGACCTGAATGGAGACATTAGGGATATCGTGAATGCCTTCAACGATTTCACCTCCAATGTAGCTAATACCCTCGGCGACTCACGAGGCAACTACAAGTGTTCGTCGCTTTCAGGGCTACAGAATTCTTACTCGAAACTGGCTGATGACACCGAGGAGGCTGCAGATAGCTTCTTTTTCAAAAAAATCGGACGGCTAGGAGTCCTTGAGGTGGACAATTGCGTCGACCCGGGCAGCTCAACCGTATTCTCTACACAGTGCCCCTCCACTGTGACGTCCGAAGCTACTGCCACAACTACGTACACTACGACTATTGCGTCGTGGTCATCCATTTCGACTAGCTCGGCGGTCAGTGCTTCGCCGTCTTCGCGCGCCTCCGCAAGCACCTCTTCAGCTACGGGCACGAACCCAACGAGTTCGACGGCTGCCAAGTCGACCGGAAGATCTGCGACGCGACCGGCTGGCTCGTCATCGCCGGGGTCTCGAGCTACCACTAACAGTGCGTCGTCGGCCTCTTCTTCTTCTTCTTCTTCTTCTTCTATCTCAGGGCCGTTTTCTGCTACAGCATCTCTCCAAACCCCTCTTAGCCATAAGCCATCGGCGGGCCCCAGTGGGGGGTTGAGCTTGAGCTCAGCGCAAGGTTCAGCGCAAGGTTCAGCTGCGTCTTCGCGCCCTGGATGTTGGGCCACCTCACTTCTGCCAGGTGCAGAGGGTACTCAGTGCACTTCCAGTGACATAGATGCTTGGCTCAAGACCAACAACGGCGCTGCTCAGGGGTTAGCTGCTCTAGCCGCCTCTATCAGTCAGGGAGGACCCAAAAACTCTTCTGACTGGGACTCTCTCACTGATGCAGTGACCAAGAACATTAAGGATTCTGCGCAACTTAAATGTATTTCGGCAAGTCAAGCCGACTCCTACATCAATGGCGTGCTGGATCTCATCTCTGCAAGCGACGGACTTTTCAGGTACGTTACAGGTCGGTCCGACATTTTGGAAGATGCTAAGACCTCCAAGCAATTGGCCGGTGATCTGAGAAGAATATTAGCTGCCTTGAACGTGTATGTGGCTGACGTCAAGGCCGTTTTATCGCAATCGCGAGGCAACTACCCATGTTCTAGCGCCCAACTGATAGCGGACTCCTTGCAGAAGCTCGACGCTGACGCGGAGACGGCCTCTGACGCCTTTAAAGAAAAACTTGGCTCCGTGGACAGCAACATTCAGGATGCTCGATGCGTAGATCCAGGGAGCTCCACAGTCTATTCAACTCTTTGCGCGACTTCACGCTCTGGTTCCTCGTCTCGCGTCTCAACATTCCCAGTCTCATCTCAGACTCCGCAAGTTCGCTCATCAGGTGCTTCTCTCTCGAATAGCGTTGTCAGTTCGGCGGGAGCTTCCAGCAGTGGAGTGGCTACAGGCTCTGGTGTGTCAGACCTCAATGGATCTTCCAGGACTGCTGCGCAATCAGGCTCTACCCTATCGGGTGCTACGTCTGGGCCGAAAGGTCCTTCAGGCAGGAGCAGCACGGGCACATCAAGGACCGCCTCGGGCTCTGGTACTTCGTCCTCGAATGGTTCATCGGCTGAGCATTCAGGCACTCGCACGGGGTCTGCCACAGGCCTTGCTTCCTCAGCCATAAGACCCTCGGGAAGTACTGCTGCTACGTCGGCTATAACCTCAGCTTCCTCGAAGATTGCATCTGGCTCTAGAGCTTCGTCTTCGGGACCTTCGGGTACAGGCAGTGCTAAGAGCTTTGACTCATCAGTTGCAAGCGCAGTGTCGTCGAAGACAACGGCGAGTACCCGAACAAGTAGCGCCGCAGGGTCTGCAGGATCTTCGGCTACTGGAAGTCCGACCGCCTCGGGCCCAGCCTCCACGGCTGGCGCAGTGTCAGGTTCGTCGAACATTGCTTCAAGCTCGCGCACAGCGTTCCCTTCGGGAAGCGTCACAGGCTCAGCTGGAGCATCGGGAGGCGGTGCGTCGAGGCGTTCTAACTCAAACGCCTCGGGGCCGAGTGCATCGTCTGCTCTGAGTGCAGCCACCTCAGCTGGAGCCTCCACTAGTGGCGTCTCTCAGGGCTCTGGGGCAAAGAGCTCTTCAAGGTCTGGCACACCTTCTTCTTTGGGCAGTGGTACCGTTTCAGTTGTGCCCACCGCTAGCGGTACTGCCTCAGGATCGGGCTCACCCGGGCCAAATGGTGGCTCCTCAAAGGCTGCGTCCGGTACGACTTCCAATGTGGGCAGTGCTGTCCGATCAGCTGGTGCGTCTGTGAGCGGCGCCGGATCAAAGAGCGTCTCAGGACTTAGTGCCTCCTCTCTCTCAAGGTCAGCAGGAGCTCCTAGCAGTATTGTTGCGACAGGGTCTGGATCGTCGAAGACCGCTTCAGGCGCGGGTGCTTCATCGGCTCCAGGATCGTCTGGAAGCGGTGCTGCGACGGGCTCTGGATTGTCAAAGACAGCCTCAGGTTCCGGTGCTTCTTCGGCTCCCGGTGCATCTGGAAGTGGTGCTGCGACGGGGTCTGGATTGTCAAAGACGGCCTCAGGCTCGGGTGCTTCATCGGCTCCGCGGTCATCTGGAAGTGGTGCTGCGACGGGCTCTGGACTGTCAAAGACAGCCTCAGGCTCGGGTGCTTCTTCGGCTCCCGGTGCATCTGGAAGTGGTGCTGCGACGGGGTCTGGATTGTCAAAGACGGCCTCAGGCTCGGGTGCTTCATCGGCTCCGCGGTCATCTGGAAGTGGTGCTGCGACGGGCTCTGGACTGTCAAAGACAGCCTCAGGCTCGGGTGCTTCTTCGGCTCCCGGTGCATCTGGAAGTGGTGCTGCGACGGGGTCTGGATTGTCAAAGACGGCCTCAGGCTCGGGTGCTTCATCGGCTCCGCGGTCATCTGGAAGTGGTGCTGCGACGGGCTCTGGACTGTCAAAGACAGCCTCAGGCTCGGGTGCTTCTTCGGCTCCCGGTGCATCTGGAAGTGGTGCTGCGACGGGGTCTGGATTGTCAAAGACGGCCTCAGGCTCGGGTGCTTCATCGGCTCCGCGGTCATCTGGAAGTGGTGCTGCGACGGGGTCTGGACTGTCAAAGACAGCCTCAGGTTCCGGTGCTTCTTCGGCTCCGCGGTCATCTGGAAGCGGTGCTGTGACGGGGTCTGGATCGTCGAAGACGGCTTCAGGCTCGGGTGCCGCCTCTGGCAGAAGTGCTGCGACGGGTTCTGGCTTGTCGAAGACGGCTTCAGGTTCCGGTGCTTCATCGGCCCCCGGTTCATCGGGAAGTGGTGCAGCAACGGGCTCTGGATTGTCAAAGACGGCTACAGGCTCGGGTGTTTCATCTGTTTCGGGGTCGGGAGCAGCCTCTGGTAGCAGTGCTGCGACGGGCTCTGGCTCATTGAGGACGGAATCGGGCTCGGGTGCCTCTTCTCCTTCGCGGCCTTCAGGCAGTGGTGCTGCGACGGGCTCTGGGTTCTCAAAGACCGCTTCGGGCTCGGGTGCCTCTTCTCCTTCGAGGGCTCCAGGCAGTGGTGCTGCGACAGGCTCCGGCTCGGCGAAGCCTGCGTCAGGTTCGGCGCCTTTCATCTCGAAATCTACAAGAAATTCTGGCAGCAGTGGTACTGCAACGGGCCCCGCTTCATCGAAGACCGCTTCGGGCTCTGGTGCCTCTTCCTTCTCGGGGTCTTCTGGAAGCGGTGCTACGGCGGGCTCCGGATCGGCCAAGACTTCCCCCGGTTCAAGTGCGCTTTCGCGTTCAAGCTCCGCAGGAGCTTCTGGCACTGGTGCACCAACGGGCTCCGGCTCGTCTGCGTCAGGTTCAGGTTCGTCTTCAATCTCAGGATCGACAAGAGCTTCAGGCAGTGCTACTGCAACGCGCTCTGGATCAGTTACATCGTCCCCTTCAAGTTCGTCAGGGGTTTCTAATAGTACTCCTGCCACAAGCTCCGGCACATTGAAGACTGCTTCGGATTCGGGTGCGTCTTCCCACTCAGGCTCTGCAGGGGCTTCTGGAAGTGGGACGGCAACGGGCCCTGGCTCGTCGAAGACTGCTCCCCATTCGAGAGCTACTTCCCGTTCGGGGCCTTCTGGCAGTAGTGCTGCGACGGGATCCGGGTTGCCAACGTCCGGTACTTCTTCCCACTTGAGTTCAACAGGCGTTTCTGATTTTTCTGCCACTGGCTCCGTATCGTCAAGCGCCAAAACAAGTTCATCGAGAGCTGTGTCCGCCTCCAGTGTTTCTAAATCTAGTGGTTCGCCATCAAGTGGCATCTCAGGAACGGCAGGCGTTTCTCGTAGTGGCTCTGCAGTAGTATCTGGTTCATCAGGTGCGAACACGGGCTCTTCGAGGACTGGTGCTTCGTCGACTGGACCTTTCGGAAGTGGCACTGTCACTGGCTCCGGGTCATCGGGCGCCAACAAAGGTTCGTCGAAGACTGGTTCCGCTTCTGGTGGTTCAACATCAAGTGGCCTCTCGGGATCGCCAGCGTTTACTCGTAGTAGCTCTGCGACGGTCTCTGGTTCATCAGGTGCGAATACTGGCGCCTCGTCAACCGGTCTTTCCGGAAGTGGCGCTGCCACTGGGTCCGCTTCGTCGAAGACTGCTTCTGTCTCTCGAGCCTCGCCATCAAAGGGTCTCTCAGGATCGGCAGCGTCTTCTCGTAGTAGCTCTGCAACGATCAATGGCTCGCCAGGTACAAACACGGGCTCATCGAAGATTGGCGCCTCGTCTGCCGGACTTTCCGCGAGTGGCGCCAACACAGGCTCGTCGAACACCGGCTCATCGAAGATTGCCACCTCGTCTACCGGGCCTTCCGGGAGTGGCGCCGCCACTGCGTCCGGGTCGTCAGGTGCCAATTCAAGCTGGTCGAAGACTGGATCCACTTCCGGTGCCTCGCCATCCAACGGCGTCTCAGGAAAGGCAGCGTCGTCTCGTAGCAGTTCTGCAACCGTATCTGGCTCATCAGGTACAAACACAGGCACATCGAAGATTGGTGTCTCGTCCGCCGGCAGTGTCGCTGCCACTGGCTCCGCTTCCTCGCCATCAAAGGGCGCCTCAGGGTCGGAAGCATCTTCTCCAAGTAACTCTGCAACGGTCTCTGGCTCATCAGCTGTGAAGACTGGCGTCTCATCAACGGGTCGTTCCGGAAGTGGCGCTGCCACTGGCTTCGGTTCGTCGAAGACTGCCTCCGCTTCTGGTGGTTCACCACCAAGTGGTCTCTCAGGATCGGCAAGGTCCTCTCGTAGTGGCTCCGCCACGATCTCTGGTTCAAATGGTGAAAACATATCGAGGACCGCTACCGGAAGTGGTGCCGCCACTGGATCGGGCTCGTCGAAGACTGCTTCCGTCTCTGGAGCCTCGCCATCAAACGGTGCTTCAGGTGTGGAAGAGACTTCTCGTAGTGGCTCCGCGACAGCCTCTGGCTCACCAGGAGCCAACACTAGCTCATCGAAGGCTGGAACTTCCGGAAGTGGCGCTGCCACTGGCTCCGGTTCGTCGAGGATCAGCACAGATTTGTCAAAGACTGCTTCCACTTCTAGTGCCTCGCCGTCAAATGGCGCATCGGGATTGGGAGGGTCTTCTCGTGGTGGCTCCGCGACGACAGTATTTGGCTCATCGGGTGCCAACACTGGATCATCAAAGACTGGTGCCACCAGCAGAGCTTCAGGAAGTGGAGCTGGCACGGGTTCGTCGGGGGCCAACACACAATCGTCAAGGACTGCTTCAGGTTCTGGCGGCTCTCCGTCAAATGTCGCCTCGGGATCGACAAGGTCTTCTCGAGGTAGCTCTGCAACGGTCTCAGGTTCATCAAATGTGAACTCCGTCTCATCAAAGACTGGTGCCTCGTCTACGGGACCTTCTGGAACTGGCGCCGCGACTGGCTCCGGTTCGTCGGGGGCCAACGCACACTCGTCGAGGACTGCTTCCGGTTCAATTATTTCGCCATCCAATGGCGCCTCGGGATCGACAAGGTCTTCTCGCAGTCGCCCTGCAACGGTCTCTGGTTCATCAGGTACGAACACCGCCTCATCGAAGACGGGCTCATCAAAGACGGGCGCTTCATCAACTGCACGCGGCGCTACCACTGGCTCCGGCTCTGCTTCTGGTGCTTCGCCATCAAGTGGTCTCTCGGGACCGGCAGGATCTTCTCATACTGACTCCGCAACGGTCTCAGGCTCATCAACTGCGAGGACTGGCGCTTCTTCAACTGGATCTTCCCGTGGTGCTGCCACTGGCTCCGGGTCATCAGGTGTCAACACAGTCTCGTCGAAGACTGCTTCCGCTTCAGGAGCTTCGCCGTCGAATGGAGCATCGGGACTGGTAGGATCTTCTCGTGGTAGCTCCGCGACAGTCTCTGGCTCATCAGGTTCCAGCTCTGGCTCATCGACGAGAGGTGCCTCCTCAACTGGATCTTCCCGTGGTGCTGCCACTGGCTCCGGGCCATCGGGTGCCAACACAGTCTCGTCGAAGACTGCTTCCGCTTCAGGAGCTTCGCCGTCGAATGGAGCATCGGGACTGGCAGGATCTTCTCGTGGTAGCTCGGCGACAGTCTCTGGCTCATCAGGTTCCAGCTCTGGCTCATCGACGACAGGTGCCTCGTCAACTGGGCTCTCTGGAAGTAGTGCTGCTTCTGGCTCCGGCTCTGCTTCTGGCAGTTCGCCATCAAGCGGTCTCTCGGGACCGGCAGCTTCTTCTCGTGGTGCCTCTGTAACGTTGTCTGGTTCATCAGGTGCGAACACTGGCTTATCGAAGACTGGCGCTTCGTCGACTGGACCCTCCGGAAGTGGCATTGCCACTGGCTCCGGTTCCGCTCCTGGCGGCTCGCCATCAAGTGGTTCCTCGGGATCGGTAGCAGCGTCTTCTTCTCGTAGTGGCACTGCGACGGCGTCTGGTTCATCGGGTTTGTCAACTGGACTTTCCGGAAGCGGAGCTGCCACTGCGTCCAGGTCTTCGGGTGTCAGCACAGGCTCATCGAAGACTGGCGGCTCATCAACTGGGCCTTCTGGAAGTGGCGTTGCCACTGGATTTGCGTCCTCGGGCGCCAACACAGGCTCATCAAGGACTGCTTCCGCTTCCGCTTCTGGTGCTACGCCTTCGACGGGTGCTTCGGGCTCTGCAAGGTCCTCAAGCATTGGCACTGAATCTGCAACGGGCTCTGGTTTGTCACCTACAAACGCCGGCCCATCGAAGAGTCTCTCCAGCGGTAAAGGTACACCCTCAAGCAGCGCACCGGTATCTGCAGGAGCCACGGGTAGTACTACAGCGACGGCTTCAGGGTCATCTGCTGCAAACACGGGCGCATCAAAGACCGCCTCGGGCTCTGGCAGTTTGCCCTCAAGCGGTGCTCCGGTATCTGCAGGGCCTTCAGGCAGCGTTATTCGCTCCACGTCCAGCTCCGGAGCAAGCTCCGAAGCGGGCAGCTCTTTGGGAGGCTCGACTAGTCTTCAGAGATCCGCAGGGTCCTCTGGGAGTACTACTGGCTCCACAAGTGCGTCGCATAGTATCTCAGGCTCCAGCGGTTCATCTTCAACTGACGCTTTGGGAGTCTCGTCCCGTTCCACCTTGAGTTCTGGCTCAGGGGTGCCTACTTCAGGCAGCATTATATCTGGCGGCAACTCCGCAACTCGTAGTAGTTCGGGGACGGCTTCTGGAGGAACGGCACCTTCAACCCCCTCGACAGCCTCATTTAGTGGATCCCTGCCAGCGTCTGGCTCCTCGAATTCAGTCGCGCCAACATCTGGCGGGGGCAGTGCGACGTCGAGTACACAACACGGTACGGGCCCTGTTAGTGGAGCTGGACCTTCTTCGTCTATTCTTACGTCGCAGGGAGCTAGTGTTCCCAATGGCGGACAGTCTACTACTGGCCCAAGTGGAAGTCTCCGTTCACGTAGCGTGGTCTCTAGCCCGGGCCGCCCTAGCGGCGTCGACACCTCTTCAGTCCGTCTGAGTTCGTCGAGGCCGTACTACGGTAACTCCTCTGCTAGCACGGTATTGCCATCGACGAGTAATGGCGGTAATGGCGTGGGTCCAGGCTCCAGCTCGACAAGCAGCAATGGCCCAAGCAGCAGCCCTACTAGCAGCTCTATCAGCAGTGGGGCCAGCGCTGGATCGAGCGGAAGCTCGACGGGCACTGGTAGCGGACCCAGTGGAAGCCCGGCTAGCAGTAGTACTGGCGCGGGACCGAGCGGTAGCCCGGTTAGCAGCGGCAACGGCCCTGGAACGGGCAGCAGCTCAACAGGTAGCGGCAACAGTGGTATTAGCACTGGACCGAGCGGCAGCCCGACTAGCAGTGGCAATGGCGTTGGACCGAGCGGCAGCCTGACTAGCAACGGCAACAGTGCTACTAGCGCTGGACCGAGCAGTAGCCCAACTAGCAGTGGCAACGGCATTGGATCGAGTGGTAGCCTGACTAGCAATGGCCTCAGCGGTACTAGTACTGGACCGAGCGGCAGCCCAACTAGCAGTGGCAACAGTGTTGGCAGCCTGACTAGCAATGGCAACAGTGGTACTAGCGCTGGACCGAGTGGCAGCGCGACTAGCAGTGGCAACGGCATTGGACCGAGCGGTAGCCCGACTAGCAATGGCAACAGTGGTTCTAGTGCTGGACCGAGCGGCAGCCCAACTAGCAGTGGCAACGGCGGTACTAGTGCTGGACCGAGCGGTAGCCCAACGAGCAGCGGAAACGGCGGTGGACCAAGCGGTAGCCCGACTAGCAACGGCAACAGTGTTACTAGCGCTGGACCGAGCAGTAGCCCAACTAGCAGTGGTAACGGCGTTGGACCAAGTAGCAGCTCGAGTAGTGGCAACGGTGCTGGACCGAGCGGCAGCTCCACGAGCAGTGGTAATGGTGCTGGACCAAGCAGCAGCCCGACTAGCGGTGGCAGCGGCATCGGACCAAGTGGCAGCCCGAGTAGTGCTACTGGTACTGGACCAAGCGGTACTGGACCAAGCGGTACTGGACCAAGCGGTACTGGACCAAGCGGTACTGGACCAAGCGGTACTGTACCAAGCAGTACTGGACCAAGCGGTACTGGACCAAGCGGTACTGGACCAAGCGGCACCTCGACGAGCAGCGGTAACAGTGCTACTGGTGCTGGACCAAGCAGCAGCTCGACGAGCAGCAGCAACAGTGCTACTGGTGCTGGACCGAGTGCCAGCGCAACCAGCAGTGGCAACGGCGTCGGACCAAGTGGCAGCTCGAGTAGCGGCAACGGCCCTGGCTCAAGCAGTAGCTCAACAACTGGTAGCAACGGTGCTGGACCAAGTGGCAGCTCAACGAGCAATGGTGGCGGTATTGGACCCAGCGGCTCGACAAGCAGCAGTAGCGGACCGAGCGGCACTCCGAGCAGCGCCAACGGCGCCGGACCGAGTGGCAGCTCAACAAGCAGTGGAAACGGCGCTGGGCCAGGCGGCAGCTCGACCAGCAGCAACAACGGCCCAAGCGGCAGTCCTACCAGCAGTGGGACTAGCGCTGGGCCAAGCTCGACGGGCAGTGGCACTGGATCCAGCGGATCTGCTACTAGCAGTAGTACGGACACCGGGTCAGGCGGCAGTCAGACTAGCGTTGGTAGTGCGACTAGCAGCGGCAACACGGTTGGCCCAAGCGGTAGCCCGACTGGCAGTGATACTGGCGCTGGACAGACCGGTAGTTCGACCAGCAGTGGTGCTGGTGTTAGCCCAAGAACTAGCACGACTCAAACTGGAACTCACCCAGGCGTTAGCAGTTCTACCAGCAACGGTAACGGTGTCGGACCTGGCAGTGCTACGGCAAGCAGCTCTAGTATTGGTGGTAACGGCGGTGGTGCGAGCTCTGACAACAATGGTAACGGCATCAGCCCAAGCACCAGCAGCACGAAGACTAGTGCGACCAGCAGTGGCAACGGCGTTGGACCGGGCACAAGCTCAACTGGCGCCACCAATCACCCGGAGACCACCTCGGCTAGTAACGGCAACAGCGTGGGTCAAGGCACCACTAGTACGACAAATGCTGGTAACAGCATTGGCACGGGCACCGGCACTGAAGGCCCTGTGGGATCGTCTACTAGCCCTGCTAGAACAGGAAGCCCAGCGGCCAGCTCAACTAATGCTGAGAGTGGCGGCAGCACCAATGCCGGTGGAACGGCGACGCCTAGTACTGGAAATGTGGCTAGTAGCTCTGGTACTGGTACTGGAAACGTCAATCCTACCAGCACCCCCACAGGCGCTGGCAACACAGGATTCGCCAGTGGCAGGTCGAGCTCGAACGGAGCTGAAACCCCCGGCGAGAGCTCGACCGGCCCCAGTAACACTGGTGGAAGCTCTACCAGTGCTGGAGCCAGCAATCCCAGTTCAAGCCCGACGGGTACTGAGAACGGCAATGCGGGTGCTAGTTCCACTACTACCGGCGGTCGCGATCGTGCTACCAAGCAGAGCCCGTCGAGCACTAGTACAGGAGCCAACGGCAACAGCCACACCACTCCCGGCACTGTTGCGGCCGTCGATTCTTCCATCTCCTCGGGTAATGGCGGGGGCGCTACAGCGTCTACAGCAGCGGCCTCGCCCGCCAGCGAGACACAGTCGCCAGCCGCCGAGCCCACAAACTCTGGTCGCGCAGCCCACACATCCAACACGGAGCCACAGGCTTCTTCTGAATTTAGTTCGGCAGGTGCGGGTGCTGGTGCGGCGAGCGCAACCACGAGTCCTGCGGCTTCCGAGTCTGGCGAGACTCCTACCACAAGGTCGACGAGCGAGGTGCAACAAGCGACACAGCGGGCACCAGCATCGACTAGCAGTGCCAGTGGCGCAGCGTCACGCGTGCCTGCAGCAGGTGGTGCGGGCGCAGGCGGTGCGCCTACTTCCAGCGTTGCTGTGAACGCGGCCCGCAGCGTGCAGCCACACAGCCTGTGGCTGATTACCGTTGCCGCCTTGTGCGCATTCCTTCTGCACTAGACTGGAATACCCCTCTTCTTCTTCTTCTTCTTCTTCTTACTTTACCTTTTTTATCTGATACCCAATATTTAATAGCTTCTACGTAACTTCGTTCTACTGATTTTGTTTTACACTTTGGCTGGCAAACAGTCCGAAAATGGACAGGCCGAGCAGAGGCGGCAGGTGCAGCGGCACTTGACGCGAACATGCTCACTGCTCAAGGTATTCTCCGCAATCGAGACGTCTTCTCGCCCGCATGCTGGCGAGTGCCTCTCTTGATTGATCAACCCGTACCCTCGTAGATGAAGACCACATGCAAACGAGCCTTGACTCTGGAGTAAGTCAAGATAAGCGGGGGTAACCATGGGCGATCATGAGCAGCCATGGCAGACGTGCATTAGAACCGATTTTGCCTCAGCCTCGCACACATTGAGTGCACTGATTGCCCGTCGCCCGTAGGTCGCGAGTACGCCATTGGAGCGGCGCATTCTTACTGCGTACGTATGCGCGCGTCTGCATGCGGGCGCCGAAACAGCGAGCATAGGTGCCTGCAAACTGCGATGACTCGCATATGCGAGCTGCACGGCATTAGGGCGAAAGGGTTACATCAGTCGGAGCGCGCTGGCGGCTCCCGTCGTAACTGGAGTAGCGCTCAAAGCGCTCAACGGCTCCTAGATCAGCAGAAGGCATCCGATGTGGTACCATATGATGATTTGACTCTAGCAACAAGGAGTTTGGCGATAGACACATACATGCGGTCAGCTCTAAGTCTGGGAGCCCCTTGCGAATCTGCGTGAGCGGCGCGCCACGATCGCTAAGTCATCGCCAAGCCCTTCGATGTGGGCGGACGCCGTCGCGATCGGAACGACAAGTCCGCTGCGTATGCAAAAATGCTAGGCTTAATAGTCATCTCTGTCATGTCATATTACATGTGTTCTATTTGCGGCGCCATCGCCTGTGCTACACGCATAAGGATCCGAGCCCGCGTAAATGATTTACTACCCCCACGTTTACCCTAACCGCAACGGCGCAGGTTCAAATCTTGACGACGCCCCTAATGCAGGGTTAAAAAAGTACGGCTATGCGGGTCGCCATTATGAATCTTACATGCGCCGGAGAGGAATGCACAGGCAAAAAGAGTTGCATAAAAAAATAGCTCGACTGCACTCAAGCACGGCGGGGAGTAGACCCGCTCTTAGTCCCACGCTCGAAGAAGTAATGCACCGGTAAGTGCGCCGTTTGTCATCTCTGTATGGACGCCCGCGTCGATTGTCGACTCCACCTTACAGGGCACAAGTTGCCTTTGGCGACGGAAAGTATTACAGTTCTCGGAACATCATTGCGTAAAAACGTCTTCTGGTTAGGAGAGGATGGGGCCTGCTATCGTGGTCCATAATGATGACTATCACGAAGTGCATACGTGACGGCTCCGTTCGAGTGCTGTATATGATTAATTGCCCCAGCGTGCGTCGCGCGTCAACTTCGAATACCGAATCTCGCACTGTCAAGAAAACTACTTACCGTGGCTTGGTAATAACAACGTTGTTGAAGCAATATAATCGCGTTATTTTACGGTAGACTTTTTTCAATAGCTTGGTTGCCTTCCTTCTTGGTATATATTTTTCTTCCTAGCGAATGAGACACGGTGTATACCCCTGTCTCAGTCAAGAACAACAAAAACAGCCCCCAAAGTATAACACGTCAACATTGACTTTGCGCTCCGCGTTGGTACTATATGCTTTACCATGAAATCAGCTGCGGCCAAACCCAGGTGAATACAAGACTTCCCGTCCGATCAGTCCTATTTAAACACCTGAGGGCCTTACCAAGTATTGTAGTGGGAGACCATACGAGAACAGAAGGTGCTGCAGTTACCTTTTCTTTTTTTCTTTTTTCAACTTTTTTCAAAATATGTAGCTAGATGTTGGCTTATTTATGAGGTCCGGCGTTCTTGAGGCGCTGCGCCAACGGAACATTTATTCTGTGGTATCCTCTCTCGCATGCGACGTGGAGCAATTCATAGATATCACGAACACTAATGCTCCTGAAGGCAAAAACCACGGTAGTAACGGCTTTTGCAAAACGGGCTGCTGTCTTCTTTGAGTAGTTGAGGCGGCAGCTCAAGCAGGATCAGTCAACTGAGAAATAAGCTGAGCAGATTCTCGAGTCTGGCGGCTCTAGATTCAAATAAAAGCCAAATTGTACACCGAAACAACTCTCACATTGGTCCTGCCACTTATGCTCTGCGCAATGCAGCGGCCTTTCTATCTCGACGACGTTGCATTGACGTGAATTCAATGTCTTCTCCTCTCCTTGGGTCTACGAGTCCCAAAACAAAGGGGCTGCAGTATAGCATTTACTATTCTATAGGAAGCTTTTGTTACCGCCGTATTTCTACGCTCTTGAGCTGGCCACTGCCAGCTCGTACAGCGCCTCGATACGCGCGGTTCCACCGCCAAGTGTGAAGTGCGCCCTTACCCGCTGACAGGTCGTTTGTTTGTTGTTGTTCCCCCACGCTTCGACGCTTTTTCCCCTGCACCAAAAATGACTCTGCGCGGGGTGCTGCGCGTCATCATTTATGCAGTAACGCTGTACAGCATAGTGTGGACGCTTCCAGCGTATGCGAGCGAGCACTGCGGCGTGGCGGAGCACGCTAAGCAGGTGCCATGCCAGGCGTACTTTGTGCTCCAAGCCCGGACAGCTGCGGTGAAGCGCCATGTCGAGCAAGTTGTGCAGCCGTATGTCGAGCGGGTCGAAGCACACCCTTGGGCCCTGAAGGCGGCCAAGGCCTACGGCGATACCCCTGTTCCGGCGCTGCTTACGCGGGCGCAAGTGTGGGCTGAAACAGAGGCCAAGCCGCGCGCTATTGTGGCGCGCAACCACATTTCCAGAGTAGCGTGGGACCTGACCCAGCGCGGACATGCTGCGAGCCGTGTATGGGCTCGCCGTGGCCTCGATGCCGGGCACGATTGGTCGAAGCGAGGTCACGCCGCGGGGCGCGCGCTGGCCAAGCGCGGCTGCGCTACCACGCACCTTTGGCTGAAGACGAAGGCTCTGCCATTCGTGCAGGAGCAGTGGTCTGCTCTGAGGTTCCATGCCGTGCGCCTGGCAAAGCTCGTGTGGGCACGCGTTGAGGCCTCGCAGTTCTATAATGACTGGGTCGTTGCGCAGTACCACAAAATTGTGAAGGGTTCTAAGCCGCGCTTTTCCTCCGGAGAAGACCTAGGTGAGACTTCCGGCCAGTCGACGGTGGGCTCCGAGACGCCAGAAGCGACGCCGAGCGCCGCAGAGCACGCGAGCCAGGAGCCCGCATACGCAACGCCACCGGCTGTGCACCATGAAGCGGAGCCCGAAGAGGCCGATAGTGTTGCCGCCACGCCGAGTGAAACGGCAAACGTTAGCACCGCGCGCGCGCCTACCACGCGGGAAGATGTGGAGCAACCGCCGTCGGAGCACTCAATTCCTCCGGATAGCCAGCCTTCTAAGGTATCGCAGGCTGCCAGTGCACCCGAGGAGGACGTTGTGGAGCCAGGACCTGTGGCTGAAGAGCCAGTCGAGTCGGCAGAGCTGGAAGAGTCTCAGCCGGAGCCGGCTGAGCCGGCTGCGCCTGAGCCTATTGATTTGGAGCCTGTCTCCGAGCCTGCCGTGCCAGCTCAGCGCAGCGCCAAGAAGGGCTGGCTCAAGCGCCTGAGCCGAACTGTTGACGGCGCCATCAGTAGTATGGAGGACGACGGCCAGACGTTGGCGCAGCGTAGCGTGAATGCAGCCAAGCCAGAGATAATGGGCATGCTCCGAGAAATCAACAAATTTGGCGACGGTGCAGTTAAGGAAAGTGAGGCCATGGCCGAGGAGCTGGAGTCACGGAGCCGCCGGTCGCGGAAAATTACGCGCGAGGAGGTGTACCCTGGGTTTGAAGCCGCGTCTCGCGAGATGGCAGAGATGGCACTGAAGGTGCGTGTGCGGGCCGAGGAGCTGGCGAACGAGGTGCTCGATGGACTCGTCTCTGTACGCAAAGTGACTCTTGACTCCTTAGATGACTACTTTGACGTTGTGCTGGTCGAGGCGGCGAAGCAGATCTCTGATGATGATAACGACGAGATGGAGTCATGGAAGGAGTATTCGATGCTCAAGCAGAAAATGCGCGAGTACCGCAAGCGCGTGGAAGAGCATGAATTCAACATGGATGAGGTGAATGTCGCCCTGCGTGAGTCGCAGTTGGCGGCCGTAGTGTTGGTGCAGGACTTCAACAAGCAACTTACTGAGCAGCGCGCTCGCTGCCAGATTATTTTGCAGGAGCGCGACCCTCAACCTGATGCCGAGATTAATGCGGACCAAGCCAATAAGCATGCGGCGCATGATAGCGGTGAGAGCCACTTGGACAGTGATGAGCGCGACGATGAGCCTCGCAATGCACGCGAGCAATTCGACGACTCTGAGCCCAGCGCTCCTAGGGGCGCGAAACCTGCTGCCTACGTGATTGACCAAGTTGTGGAGCTGGAGGACGAGCCTGTCGAGCTGCCCTTCGACTCAGAGCTCGAGTTCGAGAACTCGGACGTAATCGAGACACACTGGGAGACGCGCCAAGTGTACCAAACAGTCGCGGCATAAGACTACTGCGCCATGAAACCCCCCGTAGAATGAAAATAAATTAGAATACTACTACTACTACCATTTACCAAAAACCTGGATGAGGAGCATGCCGAATACGAGCGATAGCATGATGAACAGCCCGCTATAGATGTAGAACATCCATCCCAATTGGGACTCACGACGATACTGCGCCAACTTGGATCCCACGTTCGACATGTTTCCCGAGGTTTTGTGCATGGCGTCGCCCGTCGTTGCCACGAGGTCGCCATCCTTGTCCAATTTCTCTTGGAACAGCTGTGCGTTGCGCTTTATCGTGGCCGCCATCTCCACCAAGTCAGTGCTAAGTTGGTCTTGCTGGTACTGGCTCACCTCGATCTTATCCACCTTTGGTCGGCGCTGCCGAACTCCGTCTGCCGACGACAGCGAAAAGAGCTCATCGAGTACTGATTCGGGGCTCTGGGTCTGCGGTTCGGGGCTCTGAGTCTGCGGGCCTGCTTCCGTTATTTCCTGCGAAGAGATCTCAAATTCGGTGGACAGGAGCCGGTTCTCGATTTCGAGGAACCGCTTGTCGTGTTGTGCTTCCCGCGGCAGCGACTGCCGGACCTGGGCTAGATTAGTACGCGCCTTCACGAGCCGCAGCTTTATGATTTCTGGAGGTAATTGGCGTGAGTCCACGAGAACGCTTGAAGCCTCAGCGTCCAGCGCTGCTATGCTCTTATCCATTTTAGCAGTGGACGACGCCGCGGCTCGAGCTATGCTCACGCGTATAGCGTGTCATCATCATAAATGGCGGCTCCCAGCCCAGCGGCTCCCACGGTGCCTGCTTACTGCGCAGGGTGGAGCAGCTGAACCCGGAGCTGAAGCGCACAGATGCGAGGGCGACTCTAGCACGCGCCTATCGCAGATACTTGGCAATTTCCATAACCTTAGATTACTGAAGAGCGACACTCATTATAATAAATACTGTTGGGGGCTTGCCTGAATAACGCCTCTGCTTATGACCCCAGCGTGCAACGTGGGCCAGCATTCTTCGAGGAGCCGTAATAGCTTTCGATTCTGGCTAACGACCTTGACAAAAAAAGCATACATTAATATTGGCTGGTCAGACGTTTGCCGACCATGAGCGACGCGAGTATCATAGCAGCAAGCGCTCCTAGGAACCCGGCGACAACTGCGACAGCAGCACACGCCATAGCCACGCCCTCGGCTGGACTAGAGCCATGCGATACGCTGATGTTATAAGTCAGAAGGCACAGGCCGGAGGCGATCATACACAGAATGACCACTTGCTTGCACAGCCAAACTGTGAGGTCGTAGCCACGCGTCACCAGCTTTGCATGCTCTAGCTCACGATACTGCTCGTCGTCTCTTAAAGCATAGAATTCGTCCTTTTCGTCGTACCTGCCTCTCTCTTTGCCTTCGAACTTTGCCATGAAGTGCAAAGGAGGGTTTGAAGATTTATATGGGCCCTGGCCCTGACGTCCCCTACTTGGAGTAAATAGGATTTCATGTTTACTTACCAGCCACACATACTGATTGACAGCTTTCGCACGCGAGCGCCCGCCTCAAAAAAATGCGCCACTAGATTCACGAAAAGGGTTTGATAGTTTGAGGTCAGAATTACTTTATTTGGGTGGCCCATTAAATGCTACATAAATAAGTGCGCAAGCATTAAGCATGTCGTAAATCAGAAGAACCGCTTCTTCAGTTTACCGAACCGGCTTCCATCGCCGGCCTCTACGGTTGTCGTTTCACCTACGCGAGGGCCTGTGCTACCTTGGTCACTATGCGTGTGCGTCTCTTCCACCACATTAGTCTTTTCCTGCACCTCCAACTTTGACTCACTCGCTTGTCCGGACTCGATGCTGCTATCATCATTAAGCGCTGCCGCGTCAAAGAGGGCGTAGTGCTTCTGGTCCCACTTGTCGCCAAAGTACTGCAGAATTGGCAGGAACAGCATAATACCAGCCGCAACAGTAGAAATAATGTAACCCAAGTGGAATTTGGGTGCGGATTCTGTCGGGTAAAACGCGATATTTGTCCAGATGTTCATAGCCTGCGATACCGCATCACTGAAACCGAGCACAAAAGCCCGCTCTTCGGCATCGCGGCGCGTCGAGCGGTTGATTTGACCCGACACGATGGCCTGATTTACGCCGTCAAAGCCAACAATCATAAAGCAGAACCACCGGTACCCAATAGGAATGTTCCATGCCGCCAACGAACTGTAGCTAACAATGAAGAGCAGCTGTGTCAACGTCAAGAAAAATAGCGGCGAGATTGTGTCGGACAGACCGGCCAGAACAAACTGGGCGACAATTCCAACGGTGGACTGCAGCGAAGGATAATTATTACGCTCGGAAACACTGTAACCAGCATCCTTCAGCCACAGCGGGAAACCAGTGCCATCGGGAAGCGCAACAATATTGAGCAGCACCCAGAACGCCGTGTAGTAGTGGACGTGCCAGCGCAGGAACACGCGTTTCACGAGGCCAAGCGTAATCTTTGAGGAGCCGCGGACGCCTGACTCACGCATGCGTTGCTTGGCCAGCACATACTCGTCCTTCTTCAGCCACCAGACCTTGCGGGCCTGCTCGAGGGAGCCAGGGTAGAAGAAGAAGCCGATGAGGGCGATGGGCACCGTGAAAATGCCGTCGATGATAAACCCCCACTTCCAGCCGGACATGCCGCCCTTGCCGCTTAAGTGCTCATATGCCGCCGTCTGCAAGAAGCCGGAGAAAATACCGCCGATGGACGAGGACACGGAGAACGCCATGACGCGGCGATAGAGTTCGTCACGCTTGTACCAAGACCCGATCGTATATACAACGCTGGGGAAGATGGGGCCCTCAGCGAGGCCAATGAGGAAACGTAGAGCGTACATCTGACTCGGCGTCGTAACTGCGGCCTCACAGAACGTAAGGACACCCCAAATTGTTTCAAGTAGCGGAAGCATGAAACGAGCCCATGGGCGCGTGACGAACATGATGCCGAAGCACATAGAGACGATGTAGCCCGCCGAGTAGAGCGACTTTGCGTAGGACAGGTCATTACCGCCAAAACCGATCTCCTCCTTCATGTTTGTCACGTATGCGTTCGTAATGTTGCTCTTGTCGAGCGACTTCGTGAAGTAGGACGCACACACGTAGAGCAGAATGATGACGTCGAGCTTGAACAAGAACAGCTTTTCGTGGCGCGGCATGTAGCTCGGGTACCACACAAAGAGGCGCACGAAGCCGTCGTACCAGTGCTCCGCTCTTATCTCCTCCTGCTTGTTCTCGATTTCCAGCGCATGGTCGCGGAGCTCGGGGTCGACCTCGGAGCCCAGGGTCGAGTGTGTGCGCAGTGGCGCGAGCACACGGCCGAGCCCATGCGGTTCGGCGTGCGAGTGGGAGGATGTTTGGGGCTCCGCCATCGCCAAATACTGAGAAATATTATCCTGATAACAGCTGAGGTCCTGTGCGGTCGATCTTTATAGCTTGCCAAGACTAATCGCTTCGCATAATTTTTTTGCTGCTGCCATCACACCATCGAGCCCTTGCCTTCGCGACGAAGCGTCTGCAATCGCACCATGTCACGCGCTATGATAAGAGCACTCGTATGCGAGGGCGATGGGAATCTCCGCACCGCGTTCTTCACTGGACAGGAAGGTCGTGTGGCCGGTCACGCACGATAAAAATTACGGTGCTCTGTTTCGAGGAGCAGTATATGTCGCGCCATTTCGTGCGTACGGTCTTTCACAAGCGCTTTTCAGCGTTATCAGTGTTGTGCTTATCTTCGAGTCCTATCGAGTCATCTGTCTCGCATGCATATAGGGTTTGCGGTCGCCCTCGCCCTCTGTCAGAGTGACGAAGAACGGCCCCTGCAAGGGCACGGGCGCATCGAGTGAGCGTTAAATGAGCCCAGAAGAAATATGCGTGGGCTGTAGTAGTACCCGGCACAAGCGGAGTACGCGTGCAGAAAAATGAAGCTCGAGAAGTCTGGTCGTTGTAAACAACGTCGCTCGGCGTGAGAAATAGCGCCGCCTGAACGCGCGGCGAGTGACATTACGATAGATTATACACTAGTGTAGACAGAGATTAGAGCAAGCAACGATGGAGTATCTAGTAGTACGGCCCATACGGAGACGCGTCGCCCCAGCATGGGGCCGCGGCCGTCGGCACGGGCCCGCGCACGTTCGCGGGGTCGATGGTGGAGCCCGGGTACTCGAGGTACGTGCGGTGGTCGACAATCGTGAATGTGTGCTCCGGGTGGAAGACGTGCGTTGCTGTCGAGTAGACCTCCTCCGTGAGCGTGCGCGTGCGCAGCTCCGTCGACACGTCGTACTCCGTCGACGTGGACGTCTCGACGTGCGTGTGCGTGAGGGGCTGCACGATGACGCTTGGCGTCACCCGCAGGTACGGAGCCGGGTACTCGTTTTCAGGGTCGTTGACCACGGGACCGTGGCCGCGGCTGGGCGGCAGCGGCACAGGCGGCACCGGCAGCGGTATCGACGGGCCCAGCGGCGGCGGGGCCGGGGCGTCGTGGTACGGCGGCAGGCGCCCATCGGGACGGCGGTAGTGGCAGTCGCGCTCGCGCTCCCGCTCCCGCTCGCGTTCACGCTCGCGTTCACGTTCACGTTCGCGTTCGCGTTCGCGCTCCCGCTCCCGCTCCCGCTCCCGCTCGCGGTCGCGGTCGCGGTAGCTGGGCTCGGCGTGGTGATGCGGCTCGTAGCAGTCGGCATGGCCGTGCGGGTGGGCGTAGTGGCCGGACCCGATGTGGAACAGGTTCTGGCGCACCTTCGGGCCGCTGAGGTCGCCCTCGGCGCCGTTCATGACGGCAGCCGTGGCCGGCGCTGCCTCGATCGACGTCTCCTTGGGGACACCAGCCTGGTTTGGCGACGTGGGCTGGGCGAGGCCCACGGCAATGCCCTGGGCCAGGACGTCCGCCGACGGCGCGGCGTTCGTGGCGGCCGCGGCCAGGTCTTGGCCCATGACGGCAGCAAGCAAGAGCTGGAGAAAGAGAAGTTTGCTGCTCATTATACAGAAAAGTGCTACGTGTTCGGCGCTTTCGGTTGGCAAGAAAGCCACGCGTTCAGGCATTATATACTCGGTACGGTGGCACGGTGACAGGATCTAATCCGGCACGCCTGCGGCCACGATCCGCAGCACATGTTGCCACATCCGGCCCGATGGGCCACGCTGCACTGCGGACCGGCCAGAACAAATATACCCGATCGAGGCATACGCAGGGGCCCTGGTCTGATGCGACCCGCGATTATGCAGCTAGAACTCTGGGGACGCCGTCGGTGTTGGGATACTACTCTACACTAGAAGCGCCTGAAAAAAAGATTTGTATAGGAAAAAGCTACACACCTGTCGTAACATAAGACGAATGCCTGGAGCAACAATAGCCAAATCATACACGTAAACACTTGCACTGCATCGGGGACTCGCCAGTGGCTCTAAGGATGCGGAAGCACGACCCTAGCCAGTCGCGCGTATACGCAGCTCACCATATCAAACGCCCTAGACGGAATGCGCCTATAGTTCACAGCAATGCACACTTTGCAAACCAGTATAAAAGCTAGCTTACTGCGGTTTTTACTTAGTATCACAATTAAAGCTCAGCCCGCCCTTCTAACCCTCTCTACTTCGCTAAGGTCCTTTGACTGAAGCAACAAGGCCCGCCCAGGACGCTGCCTGGCCATGTCTTCCGCCCGCGTGCATGACCGGCTTAATCACGCCGGAAGCTGCAGGCACGCCTTATTTCTGCGGCGCGTCGAGGTATAGCCGCATGTAGTATCCCAGCCGAAAGAGCGGCGGTCACAGCGACGCAGCGTGTTGTGGTGCGTGTTCATGAATAGCGGGCAGGCCGAGCGCGCGGAGCGCGCGGAGCGGGAGCTTCGCGAACGCGAGGTTGTGCTGCGCATGCGGCAGGACTACGAAGACTACGAGGCGGAGCTGCGCGACCGGCGCAGCGCCATCGTCGACCATAACGGCGACGCTGCCGCCGTCGACGCGGCGCTGCAGCGCATTGACAGGCTCTACGCAGAGCATGTCTCCGGGTCGCCATCGAGTGTGGTTGTACACGAAGACCAGCAGTCGTTTCTGCACATCAGCGAGCTCGTGCTGGCGCGGGCCAAGAACCAGGTCGTTGCGAAGCCGGGCACAATCTCCGTGGATTCCTTTATTGGTGCGCTCCGCGGAGCCTCCGACACGCTGGGCTCCGGAGCGCGGCTCCTCGAGCACATGGGCGAGCTGCTCGTGCGTGGCGGCGGCACGGCAGCGCTGCCCACAGTCATGCCGGAGCTGTCCGATGCGGAGCGGCGCAAGGGCCGCAGCGGCCCGCGCGAGCAGGTGCCGTCCACGCGCAATGCGAGCCAGCCCACCGATATCACGGACGACAACCTGGACTCGGAAGACCGTGTCCAGCAGGCTTTAATGCAGGCCATCGTGCGCATTCTGTGTGAGCTCGAGGCTGACAACAACTTCGAGCCGATACTGCTCTACGAGCTGTGTCTGCAGCAGCAGAGCTTTGCCGAGACAATGGAGAACTTTTTTCTCGTGAGCGTGCTCGTGAGCATGGGCAAGCTCTGGCTCGCGCCGAACGAGCGTGGCTTGCCGGTTGTGGGCACGACCGTTAACCGCCGCGCGTACCTCGAATCGCACGGGCGTGGCGCCGAAGTTGCGCACATGGGCGAGCACAAGGGCGAGCGGCAGCAGTTCAACTTCAACATGAACTACGCGCTGTGGTGCCGGCTGCGGGAGCTGTATCCCGACGAGGCGTCGCCGTCGATAATTCCGCGCCGGCGCGAGTATGACGACTACGACCTACAAGGCCGGCTGCGAGCCGGCTCCTCGCGCGCCAGCTCTGTGCGGCAAAGCTCCTCGAGGCACACGTCAAACTCGCCGATGCCGCCCGTGCTGTGAGGCATTCATGGCAGCGCAGCAGCGCGTTTATTTATTCATTGAGATACTTTATTTATTCACCATTATAGCTGCCGGACGCTATTGCGTCACGCGGCTCCATTCGGCGTCCGGAAGTCCGGGCCCAATTGAATCGCCGGCAACGCGCTGGCGCCCCCTGGAGCCCACTAGAGCCCCCCTGGAGCCCATGCAGCGCATGCAGCGCATGCAGCCCCGCACCTGAACTCCTATCAGTATGCGAGACATTCTCACACTCGCAGGCGAGCCCTCGGCCATAATCACATGATACAATACCCCCTTCCCTGCATTCAGATGCAACCACTAAGAGTCTCTAGAATAGGCGGCCTCGAGGCCAGCCGCCGGAAGCATATTACTCATTGCGTAATAATCCGACGGGGATCCCATGCCGGCAGCGAATGGCCGCACTTGTACGGCGTAGATGCAGATTCGCATGGCTTGCAAATTGTAGAGACACTGCCTGGGGACTCGCGCCCTGTGCTCGAGCCGCTGCCGCGCGCCGCGAAACCAGCCGCGCACATGCGCGCCATGCGTGTCGTACTGCTCGGATCGTGTGTTTATATAAGCAGAGGCTTGCCATGACCAATCCAGCGGCTGCAATCTCACTCTGTTGCAACCACCAAAAATGTCAATGCTCACTCGCTTCGCTGCTGCTCGCGCCGCGCCGTCGCTGCGCGCGCTCGCGCCCCGCGTCCGCGGCCCGGCGGCCGCCGTCCGCTTCTATACCGACGACAGCCTTTCGTACGAGGAGTTCACGTCCAAGTACGAGAAGGAGTTCGACGACGCCTACGACGTGTACGAGGTGCAGCGCGTGCTGAACAACGCGTTCTCGTACGATCTTGTGCCGGCGCCGACCGTCATTGAGCGGGCGCTGCTGGCCGCGCGCCGCGTGAACGACTACGCGACGGCAAGCCGCGTGTTCGAGGCCCTCAAGTTCAAGGTCGACACAAAGGAGCAGTACAAGGCATACCTCGACGAGCTCAAGGAGACGCGCGAGGAGCTCGGCATCACGCTGCACGAGGAGCTGTTCGGCGAGGAGGACTAAGTCTGTTTTATGTTATGTACGAATGCACGCCCAAGCCCAAACCAACAAAAAAAGGAGGACTGCGTGGACCACGTCTGTGGTGCGGTTTATCCAGCGGACGGTGGCAGCCTAGTTAAAATAATTTTATTGCTTAACATGCTTGTGCCGGCCGCGGCCGTGGCCTTGCGCGCGCGCTCTGGCGTGGCTGAGCTCGTCGGCTTGGGAGACTTGCACGTACGTGGAGACTTGCAGGTACGTGGCCAGTGCGGTAAGCGCGGGCCAAGGCTTTAGTGCTGTATTTTGTGCTGTAGCCTATGAGTCGCTGCTTGCCGCTTTAAAACGCACGGCTCACACACCACCTATGCATGACAGCTAACGCGCTTACTGACGACAACGATACCTGTCGTGGCGCACCGCACGCATGTTGACAATATTATGAACCAAACTGATTCAGAAACCGCGAACGTAGTGCCTCGTGTCTTCGGTCCGTACTGTAGTGTAGTATTATGGAGGTTGCTGAGCGCCTGCGATTCTGGGCGCTTGTTTATCAATTGTGAGGGTATGAACCACGATGTGGCATGCACGGCACTCATTGAAACCATGAAATACTAAAGCCAGCCAGCCCACCGCTCGCTCGATGCAGCTGCCATCGGTGCTCTAACATCGACACACCCATTACTTGGCGACACGCTCCTACCATAAGTCCCTAGCCAGAACTTTACTCCTAAAAAATAGCTGAGATCACTAGTATAGACTGATTCTGCTCACTGCCTTCGTTACGCGCCCCGTCTCCGAGCCGCTATTGTTCACAGCTCGTATCGTGGAGTCAGGCGCGCGTTTTGACAGAAACCCTAGCGCTCTTGCATCTGCGCAGCGCGCGATCCTGCCCTGCAGCAGCTCTTAAGCAGTTCTTCGCCACGAGCTTTATGGCAAGCCAAAATCAAAATAGATCAACAGCAGCGTGAGCCATAGCACCTTAACGAGGCCTGCGGCCGCGGGATTGGCGAATGGCCTTTCGCAGATGGGTGGTGAGATTGCGAAGAAACCCTAGGCTCGAGATCGGCTTATGCACAACGGCGGTGCCACGCCGTCCGCGTCGTCGCGGGCTCGTATGAGGGCGCGAACGCGCCTCAAGCCAGCGCCGGCAGCTCTGGACTCCTGCGGGATTGCAGGTTCTGCATCTACGTGGCGTCGGCTCGCGATGAGCCGGTACTGCGCGCACATCGAATCGTGGCATCGCAGCGCGCGCACCGCCGCCCAGGCATTCCCAAAAGGGAAATCGACTCGCCGAAAGTGCTTATAAGCTGCAATGCAGGATCTCTCTCTTCCCAGCCCCATCCGCCATTGAGTCGGCCACGTATCGGCAATGAGCTGCGGCTGTACCGTGCCTATCCTCGTGACGGTTCTCGTAACTGCGAATAATAACCACATCGTTCCCTATATCAGCATGTTGGTCAGACCACGCAGCCAGTGTGGACGCAAAGTGCGGCTTGTGTTCGCGCTTTGCGCCGTTGCCCAGTTCGTGACTATGGTCATCGGTGCCAAGGCCTACTTATACATGATTGCATCGTGTCGCATCCCGACCGCTGCGCGGGACGTGGCGCTGCTGCTCGTGTATGTTTCCAGTACCGCGACGATGCTCTTCCTTACCCATTGGGTGGAGTATGCTGCCCAGCGCAGACGCCAGGCGGAGGCAGCCGAGCTTTCTGCCGAGCGCAACGTACAGGCGGCAGTGCAAGCTGCCGAGCACCAGGCTAGGGCTGCAGCCGAGAAGCAGCTGTCGCGGCCGGCCTGAAATGTGCAAGTGCACGGCCGGCTACTTTTTAGAAGCAAGGCGCCGCGATGCGCCCGCGACACGCCCGCGACGTGCCCGCGACTCATGAATTTAAATCCTTATGTCTCTATTCTTACGAATCTTGCAACTACGAGCTCACTATTGAAAGTGTAACTGGCACCACACGGCCATGCGCTTCAATCGGCGAGGTGACGTTTCGTCCTCTACCTCCTCCCCGTTGGCAAATACCTTACAAGTCCATGGCAGGTCAGCGCTATTAACAGCACCACATAAAGGGAGAGCACGGCTGCCCACTCCGGCTTCAATTGCTACATACACCGCTGAACACCACGCCATGAGTTTCGCGAAGCTGCGGGCCACCACCGGCTGCGTAAGGGCCGTGCTAGCGCCTGGCTTAAATGCGCAAGTAACCTAACCTTTCTACGACGGCGGTCGCGGCGGTCGCGGCGGTCGCTACACAGGCACGAGCGTGCTCAAGCGCCCAGAGCATCGGCAAGCGCAGGCCAGCCACAGAGTGGTGCTTGCCACATTACTCGCAGGGCCAGGCCCAGCCGCGAGCGCCTCGGCAGCCAGCGCGAGGCCGAGCAGCGCACGCGCAGCCGTCGGCTCTGCCATGTCACGCCCTCAGGCCCGGACAAACGGGATTTGCATGCGCGTGCCGCATCGTGCTTGCCGCATCGTGCTTGCCGCCGAGTTTGTACATAGCGCATGGCGGCAATGGCGGCGGCGGCCCGTGAGCGGCGGCCCGTGAGCGGCGGCGGCGGCCCGTGGAGCGCGTGCTCGTGAGCTCAATGCACGAACTGTGCACGCCGCAGCAGACTAGCGGTCGTCCTTATCGCTCGATCGCGAGGCTGCGCGCAGCAGGCCTGCGCGCAAACCGCATGATCGCCGCGCAGCGCGCAGCAGCGCGCAGCAGCGCACCACCACCCCCACGCGTGCCCTAACCCGCGCACGTAGAGGGCCGGAAGGGCGTCGCTTCCTGTCGCTCTTGACTCGACTTTGGTGCTGCGCAATGGTCCGGAAACAGCCAGGCAGCGCGACAGAGTTGAAGACGGTGGACCCCGAGCCGAAGACGGTCGAACCGCCGGCCGCGGCGTCGCCGGCCGCGTCGCACAAGTCGCCGAAGTCGCAGGACAGCGCCGACAGCGCG
>JANIVK010000058.1:0-49821 GCA_030555795.1 Entelexis sorbosivorans | reverse complement strand
GTCGTGACGCGGATGCGGCCGCACGGCTCGGCGCCGAGCTCGGCGGCCAGCGCCGCGCACTTGAGCGCAAGCAGAAGCAGGCGCTGCGGCGGCGCGGCGGCAGCGCGCGGCGCGAGCTCGAGCGCCATCTCGTGTGTTGTCACGACGTTCGCGTCGCTGTCGCTGAAGTCGCCCGCGTCGAGCGTGTGCCGCGGCGGCGGAAGCTCTTCTTTAAACAGCATAGACCTCGCAAACTCGGGCCCCGGGGCAACAAGCAAACAACAACACGCGCGGCTGGCAGCGGGCTACGACGTTCGGGGACGCGGTGGGTGGGTGGTTTTTGGCGGCGGCGGCGCTCGCGCGCGCATGTCGTAGTCAGCAGGCGGGAAAGTCTGAGCCGGCGAGCGTTTGCCAGCGTTTGCCAGCCCGCCGGACCATGGAGAGCATTGCGCAGGAGGCTCAGAAGGACCAGCAGGAGCTGCAGAAGGCGCTCATTGAGCACCAGCAGCTCGAGATCCAGTACCAGGAGTCGAAGATCGTGAAGCAGGAGTTCGACACGCTCGGCGACGCCGCGCGCATCTACAAGCTCATCGGGCCCGTGCTCGTGCCGCAGGACAAGCCCGACGCAGCGGCGAACGTCGCGAAGCGGCTCGAGTTCATCGAGAAGCAGAAGGCGCAGGTCGCCGAGCGCGCGCAGCAGGCGCAGGAGCGCCTGCAGGCGAAGCAGCTGCAGTTCCGCGAGCAGCAGATCAAGCAGGCCGTCGCGCAGAACAAGGCCGCCTAGCGCCGAGCTTAGCGGCGCAGGTTGTCCGGGCCAAAGCTGAGCGGCAGCAGCTCGTCGAGCGTGCGCTTCGTGAGCATGCCCTCGGCCGTGTACATGTAGATGGGCGTCTCGAGCGCGGCAAACTCGCGGATGAACTGCCGGCAGATGCCGCAGGGGCTCACAAGGTCCGGCACGTCCGACGTCACGCCGACGGCCACTATCGGCGTCGCCTCGCCCTGCATGCGCGCGCTCACGAGCGCACTGCGCTCGGCGCAGATGCCGGCGCCGTAGCTCGCGTTCTCGACGTTCGCGCCGCCGAAAATGCGGCCGCTGCCGAACAGCACGGCCGCGCCCACGCGGAACTGCGAGTACGGCGCGTACGCAAGGTCGCGCGCCTCAAAACACGCGGCTCGTAGCCTCAGCTCGTCCTCCGGCGTCATCGATTAAGACGCATATCGTGCCGCCGGCTCGCCTGGCATGACCCGCCTCGCGCTCGCGGCCAGCCCCCCCCCCGCGCGCAGCAACGGCTCGGCCGTGATTTTCTTCTTTTTTTAACGTAAACCGTATGTGCATAAACATAATTTAAATTTGCGCTGCTCGGCAGAGTCGCGCGCGGCGCGCGCACGTCACGCGCGTTTCGCGCTGCCGCCCGGCGTGGCGCGCCGCTGGCGCAGCTGCCGCAGGTCCGGCGGCCGCTCAATGCCGATCTCGGCCCGCAGCTCGTCGGCGTCGCGCTCAAGCTCCTTCTCCCAGTACACGTTGAGCAGACACTTTGCCCGCGCGCCGTTTGCCAGCGCCCACGGAATGTAGATGTCGCGCAGGCGCCGCTGCGCGCGCGCGCCGAGGCGAAACGGCTCGCTCGCGGCAGCGAGGCCCGTCATGGGAATGCCGAGGTTCGCGAACTCGAACGCCTTCACGGCCACCTCGCCCTCCATGATCACGGGCAGGCCCGTAATCGCGTGGTAGAAGTCGTGGCACTCGCGGTAGCGCTGCATCACGTACGCCTCCTCGGGGTCGTCCACAAACCGCACGGGCAGCCGCGTGTCCGGCGAGACTTGCTCCGTCTCAAGCCACTGCGTGTACTGGAACCCGAGCGTCGACGGCGGCAGCCGCCGCAGCCGCGCAATGTCCAGCGACGTAGACGTGATGCGTGGCCGCTCCCGCAGAATCTCGCGGCCGACGCGGTCAAGCAGCATCTCGCGCTTCAGGCGCCGCGCAAAGTACGGCTGTACGGTCATCTCGCCAAATGTCGCAATGAGGTCCGCCCGCCGCGGGTTCATAAACGCGGCAATGCCGGACGCCGCAAACAGAAACGCCCGCTGCGCCGTGTTCAGCGGCACATGCCCCGCATACCGTTGCATTCGCTGGGCGGTGTCGGCAGTGCGGCAGCAGCTGCGCGCGGCACGCCCTGCTCCCTGAACCCCCGCCGCGTCACTGTACTCGCACACGATACGGTGACTGAGAGACAATAGCACAAGAAAGCGTTAAAAGAGTCAACTTGTAGCCCGTTCTGGGCTCGTATTGTCTCCCACTAAAATACTTATCCTGGGTTCGGCCGCAGTGAACCATAGCGAAGCGCTACTGTGTGTTCTGCGGAAAGTCATTTCGACACTGCGGCACACTGCTTCGTGCTGTGTATATCTAATGAGCTTGCCATAATTTCACATTTTTCATTGCCAGGCTTCCTGTGCCTATATAGCTTTCAAAATGCACTACTCATGAAGAGCTCTTACATCTTGTACAACCACTATTTACACACTTGCATGGAGGGGAGGCCGCACGTTGACAAGCAAGCGGTGTTCATCCTGCGCGTTTGTGCGCACCACAGATATAAGCAGCACATGCACGAGGTCAACGGACTGCGAGCTGAAGTTCGCGGGTCTTTCACTGCGTATGCTGCAGTTTTTGACCGTCAGCTTCACTCGCTTCCACAAAACCCGATTGAGCCTAACTGACCCAAGAACCTCTTTTCGGTAATAGTTCTTCTCGGGCTGGTTGCCGAACCGCACCGTGATTTTCGCTTCAAGCTCTATCTTAACCTCACGAACATAGACCGGGCGCCAGGGCTTCAACTCAAAGCTAATATGAAACTTGCGGGACCTTTGGGGATACGCAATAGGAGGGTCAAGTATTGTGAGGTCATATAGACGCGTCGTATACGTCCTTTGCTGAAGTTCCCACTCGCGTTTCCATCTTACATCTTGTGCGCTGGGGTACACAGGTACTTTCTTCTCAGCGTGAAAAGCATCAACCAGTTCAGTGAAACCCGGCTCTCGGCTAGCTTCAATCCATGCCGCTACACTCCAGGCAAGTCCACAACCTGTATCACCCAGCTCCTTTAGTTCGAGCGTCGGAGGGTATTGTTCAATGGATTCATCCAATGTGAATGCAAAGGGGATTATATGACAAGCCGGTGTCATTTTGCCTTCTGGAAATGGGTATTTCGCAGCTCCCAACTCCTCCCTCCGTTCATACATCACTCGTTCATCTCCCAGGTCCGCAATGCAGCTGAGCCGCACATGCAGGGTGCACGATGAAATGTCATATCCCTCGCAGGTATCAATGAAACTTTTGAGCACGGTCAGCTCTACATGTCCGCTGATTGTATCACCTACCGTATATTTTTTCGTCTTGATAACCAATTGAATTGATCCAGGAGCAGTATCTGTTTCCGTGTCACCTTTTGGGTTACGCATCCTGTTATCATGTTCGCGACATTCTGAGAATAAGAGTTTGGATATTTGCGCGTACATGGGAACCGGTGGTTTTGAACTGCGCTGTTCGTTCTCCGCGATGACCACATCTATGGACGGTGGTGGCATGACGTCGATTGGTATGTACATATTGCACAGAGATTTAGGCTTGAAATCATCTGAAGTGACATGCACATGGAGATAGTGTTGAATCTGCAATCGCGTACGTTTGAAGTTTTCTGGCCACTCGAATGCGGCTGTGCAGTTGGGAACCGCTCCGAGCAGCCTTTCCGGCATAGGCCGATCAAACGTAACCGCTAGTAGCTCCACCAGGCTGCCACAGATACACAATCTCCCCTCAGGTTCTGCTGTCAGTACAGATAATAGCCAAAAATCCATATTGCGCATAAAGAACGGAGATTTTCGATGAAAACAATAGTCAAACTTGAAAGACGCGGGCTTTTGGGGCACCTTACGAGGAAAGTTCCGAATATCAAGCTTGAAGTATTCGGTCTCCAAGACATGGCTCACTTTCGGCATGGGAACCAAAAGTTCTGAGTCTTGGGCTTGCACGATAGGATAGAAATTAATCTGTCTCTGATCATGCATCCAATGTAATACTTCCATCTCGTTTCTTGGATTCACGACTTCAACCCACGACGACAGGTTCCACTCGATGTTCAGATGGCCCTCTCCGTTTAGGAACTTGGCATCAAAGATATTCGGAGGTGAGTTGATTGCGGTTTCTAGACTTACCTCGAAGGAGATTTCATGGCACCCACAGCCTATCACATCTCCTGGGAAGGGGTCGTTCACTTCGAGAATAGTCATTTTTCGACAATAGTAGAGGTCACGCCGTACAACCGAAACAATGTTCCCTCTCAGAATGCATTTCAACTGTAAAACCACTTTAAAACACGAATATGCGCAATGTGCGAGAGCTTCATACAAGTCAGGCGACAACTTGAGGTATATGCTACCCCGAAGTTTGTCTCTAGGGGTATAAACCTTATTTGGCTCGATGAGTCGTAAACACAACGGCGGGGTCACATTGGACTCGCTATATGATGGTGGCGCGTCGCTTTTCTCGTTCATGGAGAGTCTTTGTCAAGTCTGGTTGCTGCGTTCGGGGACGTTAAGAAGCATTACCAAGTTTTGTAGCAGTTTGTGATGCTCTCGTAGCATTACCGTAAGTGGAGCGATCGTTTGGCAGCATGGGGAATTACCAATTACAAGGTACGTGCGACCACACTGGTAGGCACGGCCTATGGAGCAGCGTATCCATCAGCTACTCGATATCGCTGTCTTATCAGCCGCACCACTTTCCAGAAGTACAATGTGCAACCCTTCACTACGTACTCACCAACGGGACAATTCGCAACCGTTTCGTGCATTGATGCTGCTAGAAAGCGTATAACCACGTAAATACACGATATTGCTATAAACACCTAACAAGGTGTCGGCTTTGATACTGACCTCCATTTGGGCTGTCCATTTAAAATGACATTCTCAGACCTCCATATGTATTCTTGACTGGATTTTAGGCAAAGTAGCTCCAGGATCACATTACAGAGTAACGTACGTGCCAATGGAAATAGACAGTCGATGAATATAGATGGCTGCTAATATAACCCGCGTTTTTGGCATTCTAACTGTTGAATAGGCATTATGTTTACCTAAACGTTCGCCCTGGCGGCGAGCGTAACAGATATAACTCGCTATAGTCACTTCGGGTTCCATTAGAGTCCCTTGTTGACGCAATAGGGACTCTTGCTGGTGCGCCAGAGCCAGGTTTTTGGCGCGTTACAGATTGCGAAATGCTGACGCGGATCATCAAAATGTCAACACAGCGGTTCGTAAGTAGCCATACAGTTTCATTAGCTCTGTAGTTCCGTTGACAGATACGTTACTCCCACAAATTCAAGACTAAGCTGTCAAGCTCATAAGGTCTACAGTAGGGGTAAGTCATGCAGAATATTGGGGTCTGTAACTACTCTCTTTTAGATGTTTGCTGGTCCCGGTTAGTACCGTAGCCAGATCATGATGCGCAGAAACAGAAGTAAATGCTTCTGGCGAGCGACGAGCTCGGGAGCGGGGCCTCGCGCGAGCTCGGGAGCGGGGCCTCGCGCGAGCCATGGTAAGAGATGAAGAGGATTAGAGACAAGATCTGAGGCTTGTTGAAGATTGCTCGGAGCGCCGGAGGACAGCAGCTTGCGCATGTGAAGTGTGCATGTGAAGTATGCAAGTTTGTTTACACGCAGAATTCGTGCCCGCCACAGACCATTTCCTAAAAGGGAAATCAACTCGGCAATCTCGTGTTCACGTGCATGAGGCGAGGCGAGGCTGATGATGCATGGTGCAATAAGTGGGCGTACTACATAGCAAAATTTGCTATCTACTTTTAAAAGTGGCACAGAGCCAGTAAAAACACACAGACTACTGGCCCTTGTGCATTTATGGTCGGCCTTGGGGGATTAGTCGGCAAGCCTTGCCGCGCTTCGGGGTAAGGTGGGGTGGAGCCTAGATGTACCAGGCGACGATCAACTTGCACGGATTTAGGGTTTCGCCCTGGGGATGGAACACGTTGCGGCTAGGTACGCGCCTTCCGAATCGGGCGGATGATAAAAGACGATTGCTCCGTGACTCTCTCGGGTGGGCTCAATTTATCTCTGACGGCTCGAACCAGTGGAAGAAAGGCTTGTCCGAGTCCGTATCGGAGATGTGGGTGATGCAACGACGGACATGAGCCACTGACCATATTTCGGCAGCTCGATCGAGGGTATATTAGGTCTAGGGTAAGCATTCAGGAGAGCTCAGGCTTTCAAGAAACCAGGGTTGATAAGAGGAACGAAGCTATGCAATATGTAATGTGACTTGCCTGCAAGTGGCACCGGGTAATTAGGCAACTTAACGCGTATACTTTAAACTGCATATAATGTCAAGCGATGTGTATGAGAAACAGCCAGGCTTCATCGTATGGCTCCATTTACATATATACACGGCAGGTGGAATTGGATTTCTTAGTATCGCCAAAGCTCACGTGCCGTGTTCTATCTGACGCATGCTCCTGTCCTGCATAATTCATGCGGGTTAGCGCGTCAAGACGACGACGCACGGGAACTCACATGTTAGTACTGAGGCGCATTGCGTCTTAGGATACGGGTATAATAACCATTCGCCATAGCCACGGCGTAACTATATAAGGGGCGTGTTCGGAAATCTAGTCTTACTTCAAAGTTGACATTTGTGAAAGCGCAAAGAGTGGGTCTTTTAGTTATGGCGCCAATCTATTATACTCCACCTGTACATGAGCTTCGTGAGGTGTGGCTGCGGCTGCTTCCCGTTGCGTTTCAAGCAGACCTCGCCTCTGGAACCTGCAAGAAAACAGGAAACGATGCAATTGTCACAGCCGTTCTTGCTCTCGGATTCTTTAACAACAATGCGATTCTCATGAAGATTATCTTTGAGACCTGTCAGAAAAGTGAAGAAATTGGCCATTTTCAGAAGCTCTTTTTTTACGCCCTTTGCATTGCATGTTCCTTTTGCGCTGCAGGACCGGCCCTGTATTTGGACCATAAGTTCAATGGCTGTGCGAAACCAAACGAGCATGCTAAAAGGTTGACAGTGGCGTATGTGGTGCTTACACCCATTTTGGCTGGTTTCGATCTACTATGGCTGTGCCTAAAGCCTTTCGTTAGAGGTCTGAAAGAGAAATGGCTGGCGAAGAATATCTCGCGGATCACGGACCAGGATGATCAATCTAACCGTACGCAATGGCAAGTTGACACAAGCGCTAATGACACACACGAGGGTTCCGAAGGCAGACCAACCGTCCCGGGTGACATATCTGTACCAAGCCACTACACCACGGGAACGTTGTCGACCACGAAATCGCAGGACGAAAGATGGCGTCTTGAACATGAACGACGCTTGCGGGAGAGAGCACAAGCGCCGCCTTCGATTACTGCGGGACCTAGCTCTGAAGGAGTTGCGGGTCAAAAACCTACAGTAGTTGATACAAGCACCGTGCCCTCGACTATGGAACTTGAGGGTGCCGCTGCTGAAGTCACGCACGGCGATCGCGCGGATGGCGAAGGAGTGGACAGCGCAGCAGGCGCGGACGGTGTGGAACATGAAGCTGCGAACGACGAAGAGGCTAGTCCAATTTCTTCACTCAAGCGCGTGGTTTCGTCGGGATTAATTTATTCACTCAAGCGCGTGGTTTCGGGATTAAACTGGTTTTTGAATCTCAAATTCTAGGAATATGTTTACTTTCAACTACTTACTTTCACCACATCGCGCTTATCTACGCTGTATCACCACTAATCAATAGTTGCCGAACTAATTACGTCACGTTGACGTTAAGTGTGTTTGTTACATGGAGCGTGGCCGGTAGAATCACATTTAGTCGTCGTGTACGCATAAAATTAGCGGTCTCTTCAATTATTGTGCGCCGCGGAAACATTGGGGGCGGGCGACATATTTCACTCTCGCTGATTATTCTGCGGAATGTATGTGCTTATCGTTATCAGCGCGCCTTTAGCAACTTTTTGAGCATGGGTGCGTGATCTATGGCTCTTTTCCCTTTGACATGGATTCAAACGATGAGTATGGTTCAAAAGGCCGCAGAGCAGGATGCTAATGTTTCCGTGGGCAATGTTCCAATACACCTCAAAAACAGCTTCTGTGTGACATGTCCATTCACGCTTGCGGCGAGTAATCACTTCTCTAAATAAATTCGTATCAATTTGTGCGCGGTGAGGTCCGCAACCCAGGGAGGGTGCCGGAACCGGCATTCACAGCCAATCAGATTAGCCACAAAATAAGCCTGCTCTTATAGTGCTCACCCTACCTTCTTCACCTCCCTTCGTCCACCTCGACAATATGACAACATTGCGCCATATAGCTGTATACTAGGAAGCGTTTCACGTAAGAGTATGTCATTACAGTTCGGAAAACTAGATAGAATACGGAATTAGCTCCAAAGTGCCGGCATTTTCGAGCACAATTTCAATCGGTGACACAGTAAGTATGGCACAATTCATGTATCAATATCAGCAGCATACGGCACTTTGCGTTCAAAAGAAAGTACGATTAAGACGAATAACAAAACTAATTAGGGAAAGTGACCTTTGCGGGGTCCGAAGTACTCACCAGCCGAGGCATTTATAGGCTTGAGTATGGCTTCACCTAGGCCGTCCAACGTATTGTCGCTGGCGCTGTTACCCCACCAATCGACGTTGACGATGTGGTGATACTGCGTTGCCCAGAAGTTGAAGAAGCCGGCCCATCCTGTGCCGTTGGAGCACGCGGCAGTCAGGAGATAGGCGTATTTTGCCCACCAACGGGGCCACCTCTTTTTGACAACAAGCCCAAAGAAGAGGCAAATGTAGTAGTCTACAAGCACGTATGACCAGTTGGATGGCGCCCAATATGCGATGCAACCAATGAGGACCAGCGTCTCGTTGATGTACTTGAGAAAGTTGCCAGAAACAAAGTAGTATTTCCAGCTACCCGGAGTCAAGTTCAGTTTTGCAGCCACAGTGGGACCAAACCGACGCGTAACCCAGAACGGAAGAGGATAACAAGCACCAATCAGGAAGCACCACTTCATCTTGGGATAGAGGCCGTCAAAGACTCGCTTGGGGCCGATCACACCCCACATGATGGAGGCATTGAAGTATGTGCGAGGTCCCTGGCACGTCATGAACTGCTTGTTTTTCGGATCGCACATATCACGAATACCACCGCCAAGCTGCCAAGTAATGAGACCTGCTTGCACGAAGCTGGTGACAATTGTTGAAATGACCTGTGCGGTAAAAAGCGTGCGAGGAGCGATACCTGCGTAATGTGCTTGCTTCTGATTTGTGATCCAGTTCTCGGCTTGCACGAAAAAGTTGGTAGCGTAGGCCTTTCCGACAAGGAGCGCGTTGCCGTTGCCGGGGAGGGCATAGCCAATGATGAGCTCATACAACACATTTGTTTCGTAGCTCTGCCCTGAACGAGCAATAAGCGCACATACCATGGGAATGAATACTAGCGCAAGGCCAACCCCCAGGAATATACTCCAAACTGGTGTTTCTGTGAACCTGTAACCTTCAACAACTCCAATGCCCATACCAAGAGATCCGAGAAGAATGATCATAAACCACCACTCAGGCACCTCTTTATTGCGCTGGATCCTACGACTAAACGCGTCCTTGAAGTTATCAATGGCCCTGCCTCCACCGCGCCAGATCTTGAGACCATACACGATATTGTAGTACGCACCGATCTGATCTTGATAATTGTTCAGCCAAGCATTGAGAAAGCCAGCCGGATAGATCATGAAGAAGGCACCGTATGAGACCAAGTTTCCTGCACTCCAGTATGGCAGCGAATAGTTCTGGTACAAGTCCTCATCGAGCTTGTGCGTTTCAGGGTTTAAGACTTCTCTGACTTGCCACGACCCACCTTGGTTGTCGAAAAGGGAATTGACGTTGATAGGTAGGTGCGCTGTGTATGACACGTTCGTCCACCACATAATGCAAATCGCGAAAAAGGATATTGTGAGACCCGCAATCAGATTGGTATATGCCCATACTGGCGTGGCAATCCCGCCAAACTGGCCCATAATATTTAGGTCGAACGTCGGAAACGGATTCAAGCCGAGTCCACTCAATGAGCCGGTGATGACATTGACGTTCAAGTTGTCAGGTGCAGCCCAGCACATCCAGGTGAAGTACTGGAAGAAGCCAAACAGGATATTCGTGATCCAGTACCAACCAAAAAACAGCGTGCTGAAAAGTGCGAAAAACTCCCAGCGTTTCAGTCTCCAATGGTTCACCGATTCGCGCGGATCTCTTCGAGTAAGCGTGCGCGAAAGCGCTAGGGTCGGCAGCACAGTGTAGTACACGTACTTACTCGGGTAAATGACAGCGGAACGGAAAACCCCGCCGACTCCGAACCCCATGAACTCAGTAGAAAGGATGAGCAAGATGATGTACCCAAAGTCGTTCGCATCCGGGTTACCATAGTAAAATTTGTTCTGTTGAGCAAAAACCACATTTTGCGCATAAGGAGAACTGTTTGATACGCTCATGGCTAATGTGGCCAGCATTTGTTCACGATAAGTCCAAGGCTTTCCCGTGTTCAAAACGCACTTGCGCCCGAACCCAATGGGAAACTCAATGCGCGGCAGCTTTGAGCACAAGTAACCGGTTCCGGCAATGATAATCTGTAGGCTCGTGCTTCCAATGGATAGCGATGGGAAGCGAGGCGCAAAGAACGTTGCAATGACAGCGCCTGCAG
This sequence comes from Entelexis sorbosivorans, assembly GCA_030555795.1. Lineage (NCBI taxonomy): Eukaryota > Fungi > Ascomycota > Dipodascomycetes > Dipodascales > Trichomonascaceae > Entelexis > Entelexis sorbosivorans. The sequence continues at coordinate 39,096 of JANIVK010000058.1, read as the reverse complement.
CGCCCCACACAACGCCACTAGCCACTGCGCGCACAGACTGGTATTCATCATCATCGTCGTCTTCAAAAAGCGGAGGCCTCGTCACGGCACGCACCTCTGGATAGATCGACCATTCGTAGATTACGAATGCCTCGAACTTGACAACCGACTGCCACTCGTCTTCAGACTGGCCTGGCAAAGGTCCCTCCGCCAATGCCTGGAGCGTCTCAAGGCGGCTCGTGGAGACGCCGACATCATCCTTGTGGTAAGCAACGGTCTCGCGGAAGATTGCGAGCCACTCATCGAACGTGCGGTCATCTAGATGAGCCGTGATAAGGTCCAAGTCCTCTGCTGAGAAAGCCTCAGCAAGAGAGTCAACTGCCTCAACACTGTGAATGACCCCCGAGGCATCTTTCTCAATGTCGCTTGAGTATTGTTCAGTTTTGTACGGCTGCTTCTCAGTCGACGAGACTGAGCTCGACCTGCGTGAGGCCGAAGACATCGCAAACACTTAAATATATCAAGTCCACCAGTTCGGATGGTCGTAATGACCTCCTTCTGTCTCTTTTTATACCTTGCATCATTGTTATTGCTATGCCGTGCCCTTCCGCAGATTGCAGATCCCCGCATCCACCCTTAACCACATAATGAGTATATCAAAAAAGGGCGGCGGCACTTGCCGACAAGGGCCGAACTTCTTTTGAAAGTATAAGAAAAAATCCTCGGTCATTTTCAACTCATAAAATAGCTCATATGATTAAGGACGCTTCAGGTGTATGTACGCACCACTCTCCAGGTGCGCGACGACCACAAGCACCTTATCAATACTAGTCGCGTCGAAGAGACCCTAACCCTGTGTAAAATCATGCATGTTGTGTGAGCCGCCTGATTGCACGTCATCCCTGGCAGATCAAAAATCGTCCCGATAAAAAAAGTGGAACAGCGTCGCAGACCGCGTATTTTCTTTTAACACTGCAATAACCACTTAAGTTTCCCTTATATTTTCCGAGGCCGGAGTCATGTTGATAGCGGTGGCAGGACTTGCCAGCTGCGTGGCTGCATTTCGGATGATCACAATCTGACCCTATGACATAGCGCAACTGATACGGCTGTTGTGGAAATCACTGTCGCATAGCGTACGGCTCCATCGGAAGTGTCTGCTGTGATAAGCTAAGCGCTATCGCGCAACCAAATGAAGCCGCATCGAAATGACATTAAAGTCAATTATCTGTAAAACAAAAAGCCGTTTTTAACAGCGGAAGAGATCAACTAGCTATAGACTGGCGAAGCGGCAATGCTAATAAATATCTCGGCACAGGCGTAAGTTTTAATGGCCTCCCCTGGTTTCATTGCGTCCGTCGAAGAACCATACATCTAGATGTAATGAAAACCAAAGAACTTCAAACACCCCTATCGACCGTGAACTGAACCACGGTAAGCGTGAGCGGGACTGGATGACTTGTTGCCTGAGCTTAGCTTGCCGTGCCGGGGCTTTGGTACTTCGATCTTGGCGCATAGGCATCAACACGGACTGCTAATTACATCATAAAGTGGCCTATTTGCTATCACCGCAGCGTTCTGCACCGCTTCAAGCGTGACACAGGGCCATATAAACCGAGTACGGAATCTAAAGAACCACAGAAACCGAGACCTTGCAGCCTAAGTAGTGGAAGAACCTCTCTGTGCAGACGAAAGCAGCGTTTTCGAGTCTCTAATGACTGATTAAATGAAGCCAGATGTGCACTTTTACGTAGTTAATTTGCCAAATGTACCGCCTGGCGCAAGCAAAAGGTCTCACGACTCGACCGTATGGTTATTCCCCTTCCCTCCCTCCCTCCCTCCACCTTCCCCCGTGGATGACAGATGTATTGCTGCTTGACCATACATGTAACTTCTTGGGTCTGATTAAGGTGCTCTGTTGCTCATCGATTCTGGGCCTGATTTCGTGAACCGCTGTTCCTCTATGTTAACGATATTGTCGAGGCTGAGGGTCCACGAGGTGCGAGAGGAAAGTCAAGTGATGCAGGCATAGGCTTGAGAACTGTGCGGCCGTCTTATCTGTTCAAGGTGTCAAAGCCATGCGGGTTCAACACTGCGTGCTGTTAAGTTTAGAGGAATGCTCAAAACGCGACAGCATCCCGAGGCTTTTCATTGCTTCCACCGGCTCAATAGGGCTCTTGCATGTGCTGTCCGTCCTGAAACACCATCCAACGACATGTTTGCTACGGATCAGGCATGTAGCATTTTGCTTCTCTCAGTCGGGCCTCGGGTACGAAACTCCGCGTTTTGCCGCTTTGGCATTCTCTCAGTGAGAGTTCATGGCTTTTGTTTCAACGCATGAATATAATACCGACATGCGCATCTGGCGGTGACACAATTTTGGTTTGGAACACTTCTCCGGAAAAAAGGAGGCCGCCAATCAAACGATCCCCCGTGCGAAATGAAAGCGTTTTCCGGTAAATATGAAGCGTTACGCGTTTACGTGCCAGCTGTGTACACCGTGTACACGATTACTATTCCCAAATTGATGCGACTCCGTGAGTGATCACCTCTTTGACCAGAAACGGAGCAAATCAGCTTGCGCGGTCAACAAGAACTACCATTCCGGGCTCGCCGGATCATATCTGGGTTAAGTAGACTTTTACAGCTTCAGCTCATTGAAGAAGTATAAAATGTGTAGCGCCTCGTATCCCTTTCCGCCTCATGCCCAAGACGAAGAGCTCCTCTACACGCACGACGACTGCCGAGATTCATACTCCTAAAAGCGTCACAATCGTCACAAGCACAACGACGAAGCACAACGTGACAACGATGACGACAGTGCCCAAAAGCGAGACGACGAAGAGCAGTATTACGACTAAGAAGAGCATTGCGACGTCGGCGTCAGCTTCTAAAAGCGGAAGTACGAGGAAAAAAGTAGGCCTAGCGCTACCCGGTTCATTCAATATTGCGATACTAGCAGTGCTTCCGGCTACGAGACTAGGCTTACTGTAGTGTTTTTGGTCTACCATCTTTTACGTGCACGTTTCGGTCCACCTGGCTGCAGACGCTGAAGTGTCGCATAACCCTCGCCCGCGCCCTAGTGCGGCCCGCTGAAGGCATTAGCACCACGCGAAACTATCCTAACTAACTGGTTCATGGAATACGCGTGTCACTAGGGGAGGATACGCAAAGCTAGACGGTACCTAGGCGCAGAGCCATCGCCCGCTTACGCCAAGCTTGCGCATGCTGCTAACCATACAGAGCGTCGTCGGCTTCTAACTTGGATGACTTAGACAATGTAGCTTGAGCCCGCACGCACTAGTGCCTATCCGATCCCACGCATGGTATGCTTAGACGAGGGAGGACGAAGCATTAAGATTATAGACTTTTACGGATTCAATCAGGTTCTAATGGTGCTCGTTCCGTAGCATGTCGTCGCTCTAGATTGGCCACACCTTGCAAGGAAGAAAAAACAAATAAAAAAAAAGGCGTGACCACGGCGGCTAGGTGCCTTGCCGTCTAAAAGGCCGAGGCGGCCATAGTCGCGGCTTGCGGCCGCTACTGGCTGGCCCCCCGGCGGCACTGCGCGCACGCAGGGCGTGCCCGTACCATGTGCGCGGCAGTATCGTGTATTTACGAGCTGCGCCGTGATACGGCCCGGGCCGCGTACTGACGCCCTTCGGGCCAGGTCGTGGCTGACTGGGCTCGTCTGCCCACCACCTCATCCTGGCCTCCTGAAGAGTAGCGCTGCGCGATGTCCTCCACCTCCCTACCGGCGGTCTATGCCTTTCCCGAGGCAGCCGATGTGGCGGCAATGGTTGCCGACCACATAGTAGGAATTCAGAACAGCGTGCTGTCGAAGGATAGTACCCGGCGGTTCCGTATTGGCGTGAGCGGCGGGTCCCTGATTGGCGTGCTGAACGAGGGCCTGCTGCACCGCAAGGACATCGACTGGGAGAACTGGGATATTTATTTCGCAGACGAGAGGTTAGTGCCCTTCGACTCGCCGGAGTCGAACTACGGGCGCTTCAAGCGCGGCATCCTCGACCAGCTTCCGGACCGCCACCACCTGCCGAACGTGTTCCCCATCGACGAGTCGCTTATTGACGACGCACAGGAGTGTGCGGACAGCTACGAGAAGCTGCTCATCCGCGGGTTTGCCGCCAAGGACAGCGTGAAGCTGCCTGGGTTCGACCTGCTCATGATGGGCTGCGCGCCGGACGGGCACATTGCGTCGCTGTTCCCGAACCACGAGTTGCTGCGCGAGAAGTACGCGTGGGTTGCGCCCGTCGAGGACGCGCCGACGCCGCCGTCGCGCCGCATCACCCTCACGCTGCCCGTCATCAGCCACTCGCATCGCGTCACGTTTGTTGTCGAGGGATCAACAAAGGCGCCCGTCATCAAGACGATCATGGAGCGGCCCGACAAGGGCCTTCCCGGCTCGATCGTGAACGAGCAGTCCGCGGGCCGCGTCGCGTGGTTCGTGGACAACGAGGCGCTCAAGGAGACCTACGTGCCGAGCAAGCCTTACAAGCTGACTGCACCACCGCAATAGACTAGGTATTTGCGACTGATGTATTCCACCAGACTCGCCGCACTTGCGCGGGTCTAATCTATTATTTTTGTACTGTCGGGCGCAGGCGGCGCGCGAAGTTAGGCAGCCGCGCGGCGGCTCCTCGCTACCGCGTTCCGTTCCTGCTATATCTTCCATCTTCTGCTTGCCTATAGTTTCGTTTCTACTCACGCAGCACACTGCGCTGCTGCTACGGCCACTGCTGCTGCTGCTACTTCTACTGCTGCTGCAGCTGCTGCTGCTGCTGCTGCCGAAATTCCATGACGAAGGCGCGTAAAAAAAACTTTTCTTAGTGGAAATAAATGGGTGTCATAACTAGCATCATATCTGATAAATACTATCCTATACAGGCTCGGGCCCCGTCGACAGGCGGTTCAGATGCAGGTACACGTCCGTGCCGTAGCCCTCCATGGAGATCATGCGCAGGTCGCCGCCGAAGTAGCGCGCGTACAGTCGCGATACGGGCAAGCCGTAGCCGAACCCGGCCATGGGCGCCTTGAATTCGCTGCGGCTCGAGTCGGGCTCGAGCGTGGGCGTCTCCTTCGCCGTCGTGTACATGTACGTCCACACCTTATCCATGAACCGCCGCGGAATGCCGCCGCCCTCATCGCTGATCTTGATTGTGATGTCCTCGTCGCCCTGGGCAATAATCACCTTCACGGGCGGGTAGTTCTCGCACTCGACGCCGTACGACTCAACCACGGCGCGCAGCGAGTTCTTCACGACCTCGAAAATCATGTGCGACAGGTGCCCGGGCACGTACATGAAGTTGATGTTCTCGGCGTTCGAGTGCAACACGACGCGCGGCGCCTCAAACAGGCCGTACCAGTCCTCGCAGATGAAGCGCGCGTTGTCGATGGCCGCCTGTGTGATCTCCTTCACGTTTGTGTCCGTGCAGATAATGCCCACGAAGTCGTCGCGCAGGCCGCGGTCCATGTTCAGGCCAATGTGCTGGCCAATAAGCATGCGGATGCCAATGCGGCTCATGTAGAACTTGTCGAGAAAGTCCTGCACTTGCTGGTTCCCGGGCCGGTAGTAATCCGTCGCCTTCCATTCGTTCACGCCCTGCGCCACTGTGGCCACAACGCCGTCGTGGCGCGCCTTGATTTTCTGTAGCGCCTGTGTCACCTTGCGATTGTACTCTTGCACTTCGTGTGGCCATTGTACGCTCTCGCCGGACACGGGGATGAAGTACTTGCGCCCGCTCGGCAGCTGCCCGCTCGTGTTAGTCTCGAGGCCCGAGAACAGGTCGTTCGTCGGGCCCTCCTGCTTGATGCCGAGCTCAGGTCGCACGCCGACAGCGACCTTCTGCTTCATGCGCTTTGTCGGCTCATAGAGCAGTCGCTTTGCCTCGGCATTCAGCTGCGGCAGCGGAATCGACGTCAGCTCGTCGAACGACTGTACATACCAGTCGCTCACACGCCGGATCGACGGCATGTCGCTGAGCCGGAACGGCAGGTTTGCCAGGTCTTGCACGCGGTGTGCAATGCGGATAGGCAGCTCTTCGACGACGAACTGCGACGCGCGGAATAGGACGCCGTCGTTCGGCATATTTCCAAACTGCACCATCTGTTTTAGGCTGACGCCCGTGGCGGGGAAGCTCGCGTAGTGGTTGATTTTGCGCTCGAGGTCGGCGTCCATGGGCTGGCCGCGGTGCGATAGCCGATTTCGCGGAGCAATTGTCTCGGGTCGCGCGTGCACGGCGCGGATGCGCACATGCGACCCGTTGGGGCCTAGCACGAGCGACGGCTTCAGCAGTTTGTGCATTTACACAATCGAGAAGAGCGCGCTGCAGGTTGTTGACTCAAATACGGGTTTAGAGTCACTCCCGAGTCCAGCGATTTCCCGCCGCGTCAGGGCAAGGGCCTGCCCCACACACCAAGTAGAGTCACATGCGGGGGGGACCGGGCCGCGGTTCATGGCTGCCTCCCATTTACACTCCGCCAGGCACGTGCACGCTACATTATACGGCAAGCGCGACGTCACACACGATAATGCCGAGAAGCTGCATGTGACAGTCGTACTGCGGGTTACGTGGTACGGTCACTGCGGGATTCCGCGCGTCACACGTCTGCTTAGTCTCGCAAATGTCCGCTTGCGGCTCTGGCATGATAAGGATTCTCGGCTGTGTCACGTGTGTGTGCGTAATTGTCCGATCTCAGCTCTGATACGGCCCGCGCGGGCGGCACCCGTGCTCAAGGCGCAGTGAAGCGTGATTGACTAAGCCAGCGATACGCCATCCTTCCCCGTCTTCATGAACCTTCGCTGACGCGTGGGAGCCATCACAGCCGCAGAGTCAGACGCCGGGTCGGAGGTGGGAAGCGCGATCGATTAGCGCCGGCTACACGAGAGTGGACTTCATATAATTAACAAAAACAAAAAAATCAAATGGTAGCTAAAATTGTTCGTAATTCGTGAAGCGGTGGTGGCTCATGAGCGCCCAAAAAAAGCCGCCGCGCATCAATGCAATGAATGAAGACCATCATCTATGCTAGAAAGGAGGTCGCGAGTGGGCCACGAGCTATCGGTCCCGGGAGATCAGCGCACCAGTTTTCCCGAGCGACGGCGACCGCGATGCAAGAAGGACCGTGTGCGGGTCGGCGGCAATGCCGCCGAGGTCGCCGCGCATCGTCGAAGTGATCGTGCGCTTCAGCGGCCGCTCAAAGCGGTTGAAGCGCTTCATCTCCGCGGCCTCCTCCTCGGTGTGCACGCCGACAACGTTGTTCGTCGCAATGCCGAAGTCTTCCATAGTGAGGCAGGGTCAGAAGTGATGTCCCGATCTTTGACGGCCGCCCTCAGGTTTATATACTGTCCGCCCCGTGTGTGCCTTCGGACTTTAGAGTACATCCTGGTCTAGGGTAACCACAGTTGGGTTTTTGATGCATGTAGTACCCTAAGCCTGTCCTTTTTTTTCGGGCGAGTGCGCGCCCACTACCTCTCTGGCGCGCCTTCTCTGCATAAGACCAGAACATTGCTTAAATTTCCTAAATAATCCCGGGTAGCCCCCTGAGGTACGGAATAGACCCCCGAAGTCCCTGGTGTTCCTCAAAGATGAACAGCGGGCGCGCCTTGCAGCTCCGTATCATCCTCGCACATGCGGCCCCTGAAAGACGCATATCCTCATCTCATGCGTACACCCTAGCCCTTTGCCGGCATTTGGCGGCGAATGCGGCTCTTATTACTCTCCGCTTCTATGGCATCTTCTGCGTGAATAACACATAATACATGCGCCATCTCTGCATAAAGCCAGAAGCACCGCCAAATTGCCTATTTGGCGCACAAGCCGACTCTGCCAATGATGATAAAATCTCTGTAGCGCCGAAGGTGTGCCGCGGTCGTCATCGAGTTTTAAGCCGCGCTATACGAGGCGCGCCACGGGGCGGCCCGAACCAGGATCACTCAGCAGAATCCCCTCCATTCTCTGCATGGCCCCTGCAAGGTTATCTTCTTATGTAATCCGTCCCAGTGGGCTCGCTGCATAGAACATGCGTAGGAGTCTAAACATGGGGGCCGCATGCGTATAATGTGGGCCTGATGCGCCGGCATCTACCAGAAGCTAAATGATGCTTCATATCGCGGCGGGCGCGCAAGCAAGGCCTCGTGGCCTCGTTCCTTGCGTCCGTGCTGGCGATGATTGCTGACTATGCAGTTGGGCGTGGTAAGCAGATCAGCGGCACATAAGTCGCCGGCTATAAGCGCTCGAATTGTCTCTATAGCTTTAAGTCTATATACCTTTGGTCCGGCCGTAGTGAATGCAGGAGTGTGTTTAGCAGCGGTCTCGGGCAACAGGCGCACGCACGAACTCGCCGTGCCGCCTCGGTCTTTGCATGCAAGAGTGCATTGGCTTCGTAATGCGCGCCAACGAGCGTTCTCCGCACGAGGAACGCACCTCTCAAGGACAAAGTGTAGTGTATGCTCGAGCCCGTCCTTTACGGCTCGCCTCTCGAGTCGTATTTACGTGCAGAAACATGTAGGAGCACGCCGCCTAGCCGGGCCGGCAGGTTTCCCGGCCTCGCACTCCGCGCGCCGCGGCGTCTTCGGCGAGCAAAACGCAGAGGTATGCTGTTCCACGGAATCGCTCACAGCCATCCTTCTGTCCGCACGGCGGGAAACCGCAACAAATGATGAATACGATAATAAACTACTAGCTACAGCTCACTTCTTCAGGATAGTGACGACATCCTCGTCCTGCAGGACGTGCGTTAGCCCGACGTGCTGTGGCTGGTGCTTCACGCTCGTGCCGTACACGACGGCGTTCTTGAAGTCCTCGACGAGGCTCTTGTGAATTGCATTACAGAAGTCCTCGACCGTGCAACGGCCCTGCCGCAGCACAATCGGCTCTTCGTAGTCTGGCTGCGCGCCCTTCGGCTTCGTGTACACGCGCACAAGGTTCAGGTTCTCCCACATGCACTCGAGCAGCTCGTCGAGGTTCCAGGTGTTCTCGCTGCTTATAGGCACGCAGTTCGGGATCTGCATGAGCAAGTCGAGCTCCTCGATCGAGATGCTGTCGATCTTGTTCAGCACGTAAACGACGGGCACGTAAAAGCGGTTGTGCTCCTCGAGGACGTCGATGACGTCGTCGATCGTGGCGTCGCAGCGGAAGGCGATCTCGGCGCTCGTGATGCGGTACTCGCCCATCACGGCCTTCACCTCGTCGTGGTCCAGGTTCGTGAGCTGCACCGTGCTCGTGATGCTGATGCCGCCCTTGTCCTTCTTGCGGAACACAATGTTCGGCCGCTGCTTGTTCACGCGGATGCCAAAGCCCTCGAGTTCCCGCTCAATAATCTGCTTGTGCTGCAGCGGCTTGTTCACGTCCAGAACAATAAAGATCAGGTTGCACGTCCGCGCCACGGCAATCACCTGCTTACCACGGCCCTTGCCGTCCTTGGCGCCCTCGATAATACCGGGCAGATCCAGCATCTGGATCTTTGCGCCGCGGTACCGGATGATACCCGGAACCGTCGTCAGCGTTGTGAACTCGTAGGCAGCCGCCTCGCTCTGCGTGCCCGTCAGCTGCGAGAGCAGCGTCGACTTCCCGACGGACGGAAAGCCGATGAACCCGACGGACGCAACGCCCGTGCGCGCCACGTCGAAACCCAGGCCGCCACCGCCGCCGCCGCTCGACGGCGTCAGCAGCTCGCGCTTCAAGCGCGCCAGCTTCGCCTTCAGCTGGCCCAAGTGGAACGACGTGTTCTTGTTTTTTTGCGTCCGAGCCATCTCGGACTCGATCGCCTTAATTTTATCTACGGTAGTCGCCATCGTGCAATGTCAAGCGCTGCGGTGCAGATGTGTGAAGTAAACACTCCCCCCGCCTCCGGGACTTAACTAGTTAGCTGCTTGTAAAATTAATAAAAAAAAAAAATGGCCGTCACATGCCAGCAACCTTGCCCGCGCGCCTCAAATGCTGGCCCTGCTTAGAGAGACTGCCTTGCCTGCAGTCAGCGCTACTACCTGACTACCCGCCGCGGCCGCGCCATACGCCTACAAATTTTTCAGCAGGCGCCTCATTAATAAAAGTATTTGTAGCGCCCCCGCTAAGCAGGCACTACGAGCGAATCCCCCTCACGACCGTATACAATGGGGAAAAAGAGCAAGTCGAAGAGCGGAGGAGACTTCTGGGATGAGGATCCGGAGCTCGCCGACCAGCCTCAGGCCGAAGAGTTCGGCGTGGCCGCCGAGCCCGCGCCGGAAGCAGCACCGCCCGCCGACGAGCCCGAGGAGGACGGCCTGCTCGCCGCGCTGCAGCGCTCGAAGGCAAAGAAGGGCAAGCGCGACGAGGAGGCCGAGGCTGCCGCCGAGTCCGCAAAGGCCGAGGGCACCGTCCAAGTGAAGTCCAAGAAGGAGAAGGAGCGCGAAAAGAAGGAGCGCGAAAAGGCGAAGAAGAAGGCTGCTGCCGCGCGTAAGGCCGCGTCGCAACCGCAGAAGCCGAAGGCCGAGCCCGAGTCCGAAGAGGCGACGCCCGCCGCCGAGACGCCGGAGGGCACGCCGGACCCCGAGGACGCGGCTGCGCCGTCTGACACGAAGCAGGCCGCCGCGGCCAAGGGCAAAGGCAAGAAGAAGCTGAACCCCGTGCTGGCGGCACTGCAGAAAAAGCAAGCCGAGAAGGAGGCTGCTGAGCGCGCGAAGGCTGAGAAGGCCGCCGCCGCGGCCCGCGCCGGCGAGGAGGCCGCGCGCCGCGCCGAGGAGGAGGCCGCCGCCGAGGAGGAGGCGCGCCGTCTCAAGCGCGAGCGCAAGAAGCAGCGCGATGAGCAGCTCAAGAAGGAGGGTAAGTACATGACGAAGCGCCAGAAGGAGCAGGCGGCGCAGCTCGCGCGCCGGCGCGAGCAGATGCTTGCGTCCGGCGCCCTCGTGGGTGGCACGCTGCAGAAGGACAAGAAGGAGCCGGCTGAGGCTCGCACGCGCACGCCTGAGCCCGAGAAGACGCCGCAGCCCGAGAAGACGCCTGCCGCTGCCAAGCCTGAGGCGCAGGCCCCGCCGGCGGCGGCCAAGCCCGCGCCGGCGGCAGAGCCTGCCGAAGCAAAGAAGACTGACGCGGCAGCGCCCGAACAGCCTAAAGAGGACGACGCCCTGCTCAGCGACTGGGAGGCCGGCCTGTCCGACTCGGATTCTGGCGAGCAAGACAACAGCAACAGCAACAGCGACAAGCAGAGCACAGAAGAGCCGACGACGCCCGAGTCCGAGGGCGCCGCCGGTGCGCACGGCAAGACGCCGGGCGAGACGCACAAGGAGCCGACGGCGAACGACCTGCTGCATCACAAGGCCGACGCGAAGAAGCGCGCCGAGCTGGAGAGCAAGCGCGACGCGCGCCACAAGAAGGCCGTCGCCGAGGCCTCCGAGTCGAATCTGCGCTCGCCCATTTGCGCCATTTTGGGCCACGTCGATACTGGTAAAACGAAGCTTCTCGATAACATGCGCAAGACTAACGTGCAGGCTGGCGAGGCCGGTGGTATCACGCAGCAGATCGGTGCTACGTACTTCCCCATCGACATGATCAAGAAGAAGACCGAGACCATGGAGAACCATGTCAAGCCGCAGTATAACGTGCCTGGCCTGCTCATCATTGACACGCCCGGCCACGAGAGCTTCACAAACCTGCGCTCGCGCGGCTCGTCGCTGTGTAACATTGCCATTCTCGTCGTCGACGTTACGCACGGACTCGAGCCGCAGACGCTGGAGTCCATTCGACTTTTGCGCGACCGCAAGACGCCGTTTGTGGTCGCCCTGAACAAGGTCGACCGTATCTACGGCTGGCAGTCCACGCCGAACAACAACTTCCGTGATGCGCTGGCCGCTCAAGACGAGGGTACTCAACGCCGGTTCGAGGACCGCCTTGAGATTACGAAGGTGTTGCTTGCGGAGCAGGGCTTCAACTCCGAGGTCTACTACAAGAACAAGAACATGTCGCGCTACGTGTCTATAGTGCCCACGTCTGCCGTGAGCGGCGAGGGTGTGCCGGACCTGCTCTACCTGCTGCTCGAGCTCACGCAGTCGCGTATGTCGAAGCAGCTCATGTACCTGAGCGAGCTCGAGGCAACAATCCTCGAGGTGAAGGTCGTTGAGGGACTCGGAACGACGATCGACGTTGTCCTCTCGAACGGCGTTCTTTACGAGGGAGACCGCATTGTGCTGTGTGGTAACAATGGCCCCATCGCGACGAACGTGCGCGCGCTGCTCACGCCGCAGCCCGCGCGTGAGCTGCGCATCAAGTCGCAGTACGTGCACCACAAGGAGGTGAAGGCCGCCCTGGGTGTCAAGATCTCGGCTAACGACCTGGAGCACGCCATTGCTGGCTCGCGTCTGCTGCGCGTGGGTCCGAACGACGACGAGGAAGACCTGAAGGACGACGTCATGGACGACATGAGCGGACTGCTCGACTCCGTCGACAAGAGCGGCGAGGGTGTCTGCGTGCAGGCGTCTACGCTGGGCTCGCTCGAGGCGCTGCTCGACTTCCTGAAGGACATGAAGATCCCCGTCATGTCTATTGGCCTCGGCCCCGTATTCAAGCGCGACGTCATGCGCGCCACGACCATGCTGGACCGCAAGCGCGAGCTGGCACTCATGCTCTGCTTCGACGTGCGCGTCGACAAGGAGGCCGAGCACTACGCGAACGAGCACGGCATCAAGATCTTCACGGCCGACATCATTTACCACTTGTTTGACGAGTTCACTAAATACCAGCAGCAGCTGTTGGAGCAGCGCCGCAAGGACACCATCCACGACGCCGTGTTCCCCTGCGTGCTGAAGACGATCCAGGTCATCAACAAGCGCAACCCGATGATCATTGGTGTGGACGTGGTTGAGGGCAGCGCCCGAATCGGTACCCCCATTGTCATTGTGAAGGCCGACCCGACGACGGGCCAGAAGCTCACGTACCCGCTGGGCCGCATCCAGTCCATGGAGGTGGACCACAAGCCGAAGGATGTCGTGCGCAAGGGCCAGGCAAATGCAGGCGTTGCCGTGCGTCTCGACGCAGGCAACATGACGCACATGCCGACGTGGGGCCGCCAGATCGAGGAGAAGGACCCGCTGTACTCGCTCATCACGCGTAAGAGCATCGACGTGCTCAAGGATCCTGCCTTCCGCAGCGACGTTGCACGAGAAGACTGGCTGCTTCTCAAGAAACTGAAGCCCATCTTCGACATTAAATAAACTAATATAGTTAGGGCGCTTTAGAAAATTCCGAAATGGAAGCCGACTTGTGCAGACTGCTGCTGCTACTGCTGCTGTTACTGCTGCGTACGTTCGCTCGCGCAAACCACTTGCACGAGCGCCATTAGCCGAATTTATTTTTTACTGTACTTCCACGGGAGTTGCGAATTCCGCGAATCAGCGCAGCGGCTATTGCGCTTCGTCGTGGCCTTTTGCATCCTGGCATGCTGGGCAGGGGGCGTTGCATTAGCACTGTCAGTGCGAGCAGACAATGCAGGGACAGAAGGTGGTTAGTAAGACGGCAAGTGCATGGCGATAAGACGCATGCAGGGTCGCAGCACTCGCGCTATGCGGCCACGGCGCTGCTAGACGCCAGCGGTTTCAGCAAATTCATGTGCATTACTTCGTAAATGCGACATTCCTTGGGGTCAGCACGCAAAGAGAGCATCTCATGCCCGCACACACAAGATCGCTATATACTCAGATCGACGTCTTTGTTCTCGCATTCTTGTCATTGCTAGCTCAGAAAACGATACATTGCAGGCGTGTGCAGTGCTGTATCTAGTGATCTGTTGCGAAACAAGATTGCGCTGGTTCAAAGTCAGCGCGCACGCTCTGCGTACGCGCTCTGAGGTACCACTAGCACCGCGTTGGCCATAACGACGAAAGAGTAAGCTACAGCGGCGTCTAGTAATTGGGATGGCCACTTATTTCGGCTACACACATGTACATGAAGACCCTGGCGCTCCTGAGCCTGCGCATTCAATCAACTGCACGGTTAAGCATCTGAGTGCTGTTACAGCATGTGCTCGGTAAATGAGTAGCGCACGTCCGGAAATTACCTTCGTTCAGGGAGGGCCTTTACACAGGGCCTTAACACAGTGGTTTCTTGCTGCCTGAGACGAAACTGGGCCTAAGCGAAGCATTAAGGTGGATTGCACGACACCTGTTAGGCGGGAATCAAGCGAAGAGCGAAGAGCGAAGAGCGCGTCGAAGAGAATGCGTACGGCTTTAGATACATTAAAAATAAGCTTTGAACGGTGTAGAACGACACTGACTGCCTTTATTGCAGTTCAGAGTTCTAGCCTTCTTTAGAGTTAGTGCTGCCCTGTGCTGCCCCGCATTTGCTCGCCCGCCGCGGTTGCTGGTGCTCGCTAATCCTAGTGAACGGCTCACGCAGGGTGCAGGGTTGTGTCAGACACGTGCAGCTACTAACATGCCATAGGCGATCAGCTAGGCGCTCGGGCGGGCTTACAGCTGCATGACCACTTATCATAGATTAAAGGGCCTCGATGAGAAGGGGAAGAGATAGCCAGCCACCCTATGGACACGCGTTAATACGAACGTGCAGACCCGGTAGTTTCGACTGAATGTAGCGTCAAAGCTAATGCCGGTTGGCCACGACGAGCGCCACTCAAATGCCTTTCTCTTTGGTCTTATACCTCGTGACCCTCACGAGGGAAGCCGCTGAGCGGCTTGTCCTGCGCCTTTGACTCGCAGGCCCCTGCCCTGGCTCCCACTCTGCGCTGAGTCACCCAAAAATCTACATGCCTGGTTCGGGCAATAGCTTTTTACTCTTCTAAGTTTGCCTTAGGTGTGAGTGTGCGGCTGGTTCTATCATTTGCCTTAGAGACAAAGACGAACTCAGTTGCATCCCATCCCAAGTGCTGACTTCACCGGCGCGTGCCATTTGATACCCTCCTTACCCTCTGATTGCGTTCTGATTCATCCGTCCTGCGATCTTCAGTGAACAGCAACGCAACAAGTTATATGCCTGAAGTCCCGAACATTTACACCACAATGGGCGTACCAGAGACTCCGCAAATGCAGCAGGGCTCGCACTGGGGCTCTCCTGTGTCGGATTCGCCGAATTCGCCGGGCTCGCCTGCGTCCCCGCTGTCGCCAGTTACCCCGCACTCGCCCCCGCTGCGCGCGCCATTGCTTGACCACCAGGTCACGGTTGTCGGACAGGACTCGCCGCAACTCCTTGGCCGCCTGTCGCGCGCTGCGTCCGTTAAGAGACAGGCGAGTCTGCGCCGTCGCAAGGTCGGCGAGCTGGCCGTCGGCTCTGAGATTGGCCACGGCGCCTTCTGCCGCACATACCAGGCGTTCGGCCCACAGGGCATGTTTGCCGTGAAGCTGCGCCTGCCCAGCACCGAGCCGTCTTTGTTCCAAAACGAGAACGCCGTCTTGACGAAGCTGCACAAGCGGCAGCCGCCGAACGTCGTGCAGTTCTTCCCTGAGCTCGGCGATGGCACTGAGAGCCTCGTCTTCAGCTTATACGAGACAAATCTTGCATCGTACGTGCGGTCGCCGCGCTTCAGCATTGCTCTCGAGGATATGAACTTCTTCGACTTCAGGACAATGACGCAGCCCGTCGTGGGCCTTGAGCGCTGGCTGCGCTGGGCGCGACAGCTCGTGACGGGGCTTGCCGATATTCATGACGAAAACATTGTGCATGCCGACTTCAAGCCGGATAACGTGCTTGTTGCCGACGACAATTGCTACATTGCCGACTTCAGCGGCGCAATAGACCTCGACACGAACCCGGCGTCGCTCATCTCGCGAGACATCGTGTCGGGCATTGCGTGGTCGCCCGTGTTCACAGACCCGCTCGTGCGCACGGGAGAACGCCTGCCCTCGTTCGGAAGCGATGTCTATGCTCTGGGTCTCGTGCTCGCGTTCTGCGCCACGGGCCTCGAGCCGTACAGCGAGGCCAAGAACCCGACACAGAGACTCATGTGGATGGACAAGATTGCGCCGCTCGATAGCTACGAGCACGAGAGCCGGCAAAGGCTCGAGCGCGTGCAGCCGATCATCCAGATGTGTCTCCAGCGCCAGAGCCTGCACGACGTCGGCCGGTGCATAGATGCGTTCGTTGACGGCCAATGATGAAGCCTCTTCGTGGTGGCCATGCTCGAGAGCGGTGCTGCTGGCTGCTTGATGCTTTCCGTTCTTTTCCGCCGCTCCGCGCTTATTTATTAGATACCCCTTGTAACACTAGTCATGCACACACACGTACCCTAGACTAGTCGTTTCCCCCTTTTAGCTTGGCGGTTGGCTGGCAACGACCTGCGGCAGGCCTTCCTCCTAGTAACAAGTATGCCTGCTCTTCGCGGCGCACGCACTGGCTGCTGCGAAAGCTTGGCTAACGCGGCCGCATCTTATTGAGTATGCAGGGGGAAGCGCATGAGGCCAATTGCATGAGAAAAAAAAAATCAAGAAAGAAGCTTATTTATTTCTGCGCCCACCGTTCGGCGTGCGGCATTCCTGGCTGCTCGTTTGTCGGCGGTTCGCACATTTTTGTCCGACCAGTGCGCGGGCGGTTTGCTTAGTGGCCTCGCGCACAAACCGCCACACGACGTGCAGCACGCATTGCCGCACAAACCGCCGAACCGCGGCAAGACTGGCCGTAAAGATCCCACCGCCCAACAGAACACCAGACCATCACACAAGAAGAATAGTACACTGGCAATGGCAAGCGAGCCCGCGCAGCGACAAGATGAGCGCGCCACAGTAGCTCGCCAAGCGCAATTGGTTCGCAACGAAATGGCGGCGCTCGTGCAGGCGCACGCTGAAGCAATGGCGCAGGAGGACGAGCGCCACGAGTCCGAAATGCGCCGCCTGAACTCGGAGCTCGAGCTGCTGCACAACCAGCGGCACATGCTGCAGGACCGTTTGATGGCGCAGCGACGCGTGCAGAACGCGCGCACGGCCGACGCGCGGGCCGAGTTCGAGACGCGCATCCAGGCGCTCGAGCGTGCGCTGCGCGCGGCCACACAGGAATCGCTCGCCAGCGATGCCGACTACACGCCGCAGACACCAGCCTACAATACCGTCTAGTATTTACCTAGCATACAACGCAATATATGTGGCGGCCATGGGCCGTGGCTGTGGACCCCGCGCGCAGGCCACGCAGCTCTCGGCACGGACCCTAACCAGCCGATCTTAGCTGAACGCTTGAAATTTCAGCGCGGCATCCGCGGTAGTCCTGGATTAGTCAGGTATTTTTTTTAGTAGGCCTACCCTTCAGCTAACCGACCGCGATTCAAGAGCGCATGAACGCTGGCCAGTCCGGCATGGAGCCGCCTCTGCCAGCCAATGGGTATGCAAGACAAGGCAGTGCCGACGCCAGCCACGACGATGCGGATCTAGACACTTTGCTGGCGGGCCAACCGCTGGATATGAACCTAAAGCGCGAGCTCGAGCATCTCGACAGCATTGATCTCGACACGGGAATTGGGCGCCAGTCGGGCTCCGAGACGCGCGAGTCGACTCCTGCGGCCACAGCGCGCAACCCGCTCGCCGCGCATAGCCCCGATTGGAGCGTCGAGCCCACAAGCGAGCCGATACATGAGGCCGCGCAAGGGGGTGCCCGCGGCGACGTGCCAGCTGCAGCCGACCTTGCTGGGCCGGGCGCGCGTCGGGATTTATCAAATTCCTCGGGCCATTCCGACCATAATGACCTGCCTGCCGACGCCGATGTCGGCGCAGCAGACCAGGGCAGCCGCGCCGCGTCTACGGCAAGCATAGGCGGCGCGTCGGCGCCAACGACACCTATGGATGCGCAGCCGAATGCAGAGCTCTTGGGCGAGATTCCAGACCTGCCGCTTATCACGGCAATGGAAGAAGATGGGGCAAACAGCGCTAACCGCGTGAGCGCGTACGCAAGGCTCGACTTCGAGTCGTTCACCTTTTACGTGCAAACGCTGCAAGTCGTGCTAGGCCGTAAGCCCGAGCACGGCGGCAATCAAGCTGATGTGGACGTGCATCTTGGCCCGGCAAAGGCCATTTCGCGGCGACATGCAAAGATTTTTTACAATTTTGCTACGCAGCGGTTTGAGCTGACCGTCATTGGCCGCAACGGCGCCTTTGTGGGCGACGTGTTTGTCGAAACGGGCAGCACCGTGCCACTGCGCGACTCGACAAAGGTCCAAATCGGCCAGATCGCCTTCAACTTCGTGCTGCCCTTGCAGGGCGACGAGCGAGAAACGGGGCGCAACACGCCCCTGGAGGACGAAGTCGAGATCGAGGAGACGGGCAGCGATGTCGAGGAACGTCCGAAGAAGCCCGAGCCGAAGGGAAGCAAAATTGGTAGCGAGAAAGGCCGCGGCGGAAAGCTGAAGCAGCGCACGCAGTCGCAGACCGCGAAGGCGAAGCCCGTGCCGCACATTCCCGACAAGAACCCGCATCCTCTGGCACCAAGCATGCCTGCTGCGGCAAACGCCAACAAGAACGGCCGCGGAACGCCACCAGTCGCCGCGTCAGGCTCGTTGCAGCTTGCGTCGAGTACGCCAGCAAGCTCGCGGCCACCGTCGCGGCCCCAGTCACAGTCAAGTTCGCGCCCGCCCTCGAGGTCGAACTCGAGTGCCGCCGCTTCTAGCATACAGCCGAACCTGCACCCATTGTTACAATCGCAGACTCATTCGCAGGGACATCAATCGCAATCACAGTTCCCGTCCCCGGTAACGTCTCTGGCAGCGCCACAATCAAGACCTCATTCTCAGCCGCATCTGCAGTCGCCGGCACCACAACCGCAGCAGCAGCAGCAGCAGCAGCCACAGCAGCACCAAGTGTCGAGGCCGAGGCCAAAGCCAAAGCCCGTTAAAAAGGAAGATGAAAACAACTTGTTTGCCCAAACGTCTGCAGACCAAGCGGTGGAATCCGCGATTGCCAGCCTGCCTGAAATGGCCGGCTTCCGTGACAGCCTCCAGCCCACGCACCAACCAGCGGCACAGAACCCGGCCACGTCGGAGCTCGAAGGGTTGAACGCGTTGTTGCAGAATATGCCCGGATTTCCCGATCGCGGCAGTAATACTGGCCAGCCCGCCGCGGCGCCTCAGCCTACGGTCCCGGGCTATACAAACGTACAAGACCTACCAGAGCTTCAGCCGGGTCTACTTGGCCACCATGACGGTGCAGTAACCTCGGGGCATCACAATCATGCCGAGAGCCAGCAGTGGTCGCACGCTAACCAGTCAACACAAGTACCACAAAGTCTGCAGGGCCTGCAAGGGCTCCAGTCTAGTCTGCAGAGCCTGCAGGGATTACAGGGATTGCAAGGCCTGCAGGGCCTGCAGGGCCTGCCAGGACTCGAGGGACTACAGAATCTACAAAGTTTGCTTGGGCTGCCTGGCTTCAATAATATGCAGCCCGCGTCAGGGCTCGGGTCTATGCCGCAGATGCCGCAGTCGAAGCCGCTGCAGCAGAAACAGAAGCGAAAGCCGAAGCGCGAATACAGGCCCGACGAAATCCCTGAGCAGTACCGCACGAAGCCCTCACATTCATATTCACACCTCATCACGGCTGCGTTGCGTGACCGGCTGCCGGTGATGCCTGACGGCACACCGAGTGGCCTGTCGCTGGCAGATATCTACGAGGCCATCATGGACCTGTTCCCGTACTACCGCTACTGTGCGCCAGGGTGGCAGAACTCTGTGCGCCACAACTTGTCGAGCAGCAAGAGCTTCCGCAAGGTGAGCAAAGAGGGGAAGGGCTGGCTTTGGGGTCTTGATGAGGCGTACCTTGCCGAGAAGGAAAAGCAGCGCCAGCGGGCCCTGGCCCGACAGCAGCAGCAGGCGCTGGCGCAGCAACAGGCCATGGCGCAGCAGCAGGCCCGCGAGCAAGCCCGCGAACAAGCGCGCCTGGCGCAGCTTGCGCGCGACCGCGAGCGCGAGGCTGAGCAGCGGCAGATTCTGGCGGAACGGGCTCAGCGCGCGGCGCGCGCTGGCGTGCCGCTGCACACGCTGAACGCGACGCTGGGCATGTCCTTCAAGCCGTCCGACACGCCTTCGGCAGAGCCGCCGGCCGCGCCGCAGCAGCAGCCGGCGCGACCGGCAAACCCGACAGTGTTGCCCGCCGAGACGGTTAAGCTTCTTGCCGGGTTGCAGCAGCACGTCCAGCAGAAGCTGGCTAGCGAGGGCCAGCCTCCACTGAACCCGCAGCTCTTGAGCAACGCGCTCGCCGTTGTCATTGCACAGACGGCAAAGAAGGCCGGCGGCCTGCAGCACCTTGCGTCGGTGCTTCAGCAGCCTGACGCCGTGCAGAAACTTCTGACGCAGGCTATGCAGCTGCTCAGGAGCACGCAGCGAGTCCCGTCAGCCTCCGGCAGCAGCAGCAGCACGCCCGTGACGCAGTCGCCGCAGCCAGAATCCCGGCCCGCGGAGACGACTAGCACTACGGCGCTGCCTTCTGAGGCGCAAGTGAAAGCGCAGCCGCATGTACAGAGTACGGTCTCGCAAGCGCCCGTCCCAAGCCAGCATGCGCAGCCGCATATTCTGCAACCACCAGCGCCTGTGGCCGGGGCGCCATCCAGCGTTCCTGCCAATCTGCACAATGAAGGCGCGAGCGCTGCTGCGCTGCATGCGCCAGAGCTGCAAACGTCTCAACCCAGCGCGCAGTCAAATAACGGGCAAGTGACCAAAGTAGACGACGCGGGCAGCCCCGTTGTCGTGTCGGTGGAGACGACTTCTAAGCCGGCGACGGCAGACGCGACTGCCCCGCCGGCGCCAAGCGCGCACTCTGAGAGCAAGCTCGACGACGAGCCGCAAGCGCCGGCGTCAGCGCAGGCCGCCACCAATGGACCAGCCGAGGCAGCCAGCACTGCGGCAGCGGCATCGAGTGCACCCGAGGTGAAGCCCGACGCACTCCAAACAGCGTCGCCGTCCACGACGGCGTCACCACAAAAGGCGTCAGCCCCCGGACCCTCTGCGCCTCAGCCCGGGAGTGCGTCCCAGCAAACAGCAAACCCGTCGCATCCCGACAGTCAACGCCCTAGCCTGCCGCCAAGCGACGCCGGTGGAAGCGGAGCCCAGGCGCCCGCGCCGCAGCCGGCGAAGCCGGCCAAAAAGCCGCCGAGTCTCGAGAAGATATCTGAGATTCTGGCCAAGGCCGAGGCGATCCCGAACCCGAGCCCGGAAGTCAAGGGCATGATCGAGAAGCTGAAGACGCACAAGCGGCAGCTCGAGCTGAAGCGGTCGGCCGAGACGGCTCTCCCGAACAGTTCCACCCCGGACGCGCCTGCTCCCAAACGCCAGGCCGTCGAATAGATATTTATTGTTTGAACCCACCTATTATTTATCGCCTTTTTTTCTTTGTACAGAAGTAATTAGAACGTCATGTTTAACTAGAAGAAAAAAAAAAATTGTTTACACGGCCGCCGAGATCCAGAGGGCGCGGCCCGCGGCGTCGCGTGCCACGAGAGACAGCGGCTGAGCGTCTGCAGCCGCAACGTCGGCGTCCCGTTTCTCTGGCGGCGCCCTATGATCTACAAAGTTAGCACGTTGCTATAAATAACCCGAGCCCTCGAAACCAACGCGGAGTAGTGCACTATGGGCAAGTGCACCTTTTTTTGGCTAGTGAGCGCTGAGGTGGTATGCACTTATTTCCACCTTATTTCTTGAGCAGGGCCTCGCGCGCCGCGAATGCGGCGGCTGACGATGTACCCTGACGTGGGTCCTATCTTCGATAAGCGTGCGTCAGCATATGGCGATGATGCAATCCACAACCCCGCCAAATCGGGATCCCGATAGAGGGCCAGCGCAAAGACATGCTTGACGCGCGACTATTTGTACAGACGTGAGGCCGACCTTTTTTTTGCCGTGGTAAAGCGATGCCTCGACTTCCTGCTATTTTCGTAGGCCACGGGTCGCCTGCAAATGCGATCAAGGATAACGTATTCACCGAGGCGTGGGCCGAGTTTGGCAAGAAGCTGCCGAACCCGAAGGCGATTCTGGCCATCAGCGCGCACTGGTACGTCCCGAAGCAGACGATGGTGACTGCCATGGCGCATCCCGAGACGATCCACGACTTCGGGCGCTCGCTGCCACCGGCGCTCTTCGACCAGGTCTACGCGAGCCCGGGCTCGCCTGAGCTGGCGCGGCGCGTGCAGGAGCTGCTGCAGGGCTTCGGCGGCTCGGGCGTGCAGCTCGACGAGGAGTGGGGGCTCGACCACGGCACGTGGGCCGTGCTCCTGAAGATGTATCCGGACTGCGACATTCCTGTCGTCCAGCTCAGCATTGACAGCCGCCAGCCCGCGCAGTTCCACTACGAGCTGGGCCAGCGCCTGGCTCCGCTGCGCGACGAGGGCGTGCTCGTTCTGGGTTCCGGTAATGTCGTGCACAACTTCAAATACCTCGAGCGCGACGCGGGAATCTCGACGCGCAGCGTCGACTGGGTCGAGGAGTGGTGCGGCCATGTCAAGGACGTGATTTCCGACTCGCACATCGACCGTGGCCTAGCCGCCCAGCATCCCCTCGTGCAGTGGGAGCAGCATCCGCTGGGGCTCAAGGCGAACCCGTCTCCAGACCACTGGCTGCCCCTCCTCTATGTGCTGGGCACGGCGAACGCTACAGAGCCAATCCACGTCGAGGGCGAGGGCTTCGAGGCCGGCACGCTGGCCATGATGAACATAGTAGTCGGCTAGTGCTGCGAGCGGGACACCAAAGGGTTGTTCCGCCTCCTCCTTTCGGCTGCTCGCGCCGCGTAGCTTGTGCCGCGTCGGCGCTAGGTCTCTGTTAGCCGTTCCGCGCATGACGGGACCTCTAATTCGTAGCTTATGTCCGCGGACCTGGAAAACAAAAACGGCTTCACCTCGGCCTTTAGTTTGTAGTTTATATGGACCCCAACTCGAGAATAAGAATAAGCGGCTACAGCCGAGCGTTTCGTTGCGACATCGCTTACGCGCCGGCGCCGGCGCCGGCTAGCCGCACAGCGCAGCGGACACTGCGACGCCGAACAGATTCTTACTAGACAAAGGGCAATAAATAAATTAGTTACTATAGTACAAAAGGTGAGTGTTTCTGGAACCGCGACTCACAGCGTTCGCAGCTTCTTCTCGTACTCGAGGGCACGCACTCTGGAGCCGTTGCGCTGGGCGCGGCGGAACCGCACGACCGCCAGCGCAAACGTGGCGGCGTCGCGCAGCGTCCGCGGGCGCCGCTCGCCTGCATACGGCTCGCCGGCCACAGGGTAGACGCCCACGGGCGGCGGGAAGTAGGACATGAGGCATCTTTTTACGAACGTGAGGTCCTGGATGCGGCCGCGGTCGACGTTAATTATGAACACGAGCGTGTCGACGCACTTGCGCGCCGCCTCCGCCTCGGAGTGGTACTGCGACTCGAGCACTTCGCCGTTGATTTTCAGGTTCTTCACCGTCGTCTCCGACGCCTGCAGGGCGGTCCTCGCCTGGCCAAGCTCGCCCTCCATCTGCACAAGCTTCTGCTCGCCTTCTTCGCGTAGCTTTCGCAGCGTTTCTTCAAGCTCCGTCGTCCGCGTCTGGCCCTGCGCAACGAGCTCGTGCGCGTGCTTCAGCTCGCCGCGCAGACGCTCGGCCTCGTCCTGCGTTTCGCGTAGCTGTGACTCCAAAGCCGTCAAGCGCGTGCTCATCCGGGACAGCTCGGCTGCGGCCTGGTTCGCATGGATCTCGAGGTTCTCGGCGCGCTCATAAAGAGCCGCGTGCTCGCGGCGCATGCCAATATTCTCTTCCGTGAGCTTGCGCACGTCTTCTTGGGCGACACTAACCAGCGCGTTCTGGGCTTCCTCTTTGAACGATGCTAACGACTCGAGCTGCTCGGCGTGCTTGACAAACTTCCGCTTCAGCGACTCCTCCACGGCTTGTGCGCGCTGCGCCTCCTCGGTGTGCCAGCGCTCAAGCTCGGCCCGCAGCATTGAGTTCTCACTGCTCATACGATTAATGTGCTCGGCCATCTCGTCGCGCATGTGCTGCCACAACTGCGTCTGCGCCGCATACTCGCGACGGATGCTCTCAGCTTCGCTGACGGAGTCCTGGCTGCTCGTGGAGTTGCCCGCATCGCTTGCTGGCGGCGTCTTCAGCTGCGTAAGCTCGACGCTTTGGTCGGCGAGGCTCTGCTGCAGCTTCTGCACACGCTCATCCATGGCCTTGTCCTTGCGACGCAACTCGTCGAGTTCTATTTGGAGCCGGCTGCTGCGCGCTTCAAGCTCACTAGAGTGCCGCTCGAGCCGGTTCTTCTCGGCCGTATATCTCGATCTATCTTCCGTCGCACGGGCCTGAAGATCGTCTAAAGTCTGCAGTGTCTGGTTGAGCTGAGCTCGTGTGTCATCGAGCTGCGCCTTTGTAGTACCATGCTCCGACTCGGACGAGGCTGCGTCGGCCCGCAGCGAGGCCACCTGCGCCCGCAACTTCTGCACAAGCTTACCATTAGCCTCGGTCATCTCCGCTTCGCGCTGCTTCATGTCCTCAAGCGTGCGCTGCTGGAGGCCGAGCTGTGTGGCCAGCTCGGCATTATGCTCGTGATTAAGCGCCTCCAGCTCGCGCGCATGCTCGCTGTGGACGCGCTTCAGTTCGTCTTCGGCAGCACGCCTCTGCTGGAACGCGGCTTCAGCTTGGCGCTGCGCTTGCTCGGTTTTCGCAGCCAGAGACTCTTCGAGCTCGTGCACATTAGATGTAAGCTGCTCAACGCGCTGCGTAAGTTCCTTTACCTGGCGCTCACGCTCGTCCAGGGCCCGAGCGCGCGTCTGGCACAGCCTATCGAGCTCTTGTCGCTCTCGTTGAGTCTCCTCAAGACTTTGCGCCTGGTCTGAGCACTGGCTGTGAAGCGCTTTTATCTCGGCCTTTTGCTCAGTGATCGTGATGTCTTGAGATGCGGTTCTCTGCTTGAAGTCCTCATTTAGCCGCTGCAGATGGCTTTGTTGTAAGTTCAGCCGCCGCAGTGTTTCTGATTGCTCGTTATCTCGCGCAGCAAAGTGGTGCAACTCGTCGCGCAACTCCGTGTTTTGCGATTCCTTGAGCTCTAGAGCCTCTTCGGCCATGGCCATGCGGTGCGTAGTCTCCTTAATTTGGATCTCGGCGCTCTTAGCCGCCGTTTCGAGGGACAGAATCTTCTCGGCCTGGCGGCGGTTCTCGGCTTGTGCGGCCTCGAGGCCCGATTCGCTGGTTGCCAACTTCGTCGTCAGCTCTTCTTTGGCTGACGAAAGAGCCTGCAGCTGCTGCTCGCGCTCGTAGTCCCTGACGCCAAGGTCGACGAGCATTTCCTTGAGCTCTTCGTTCTCCTCGTTCAGCCTTGCATCTGCATTGTCATGGCGCTGCATCGACACTAACTGTTCGTGCTTGTGCTCAAGCGCGGCATGAAGAGCCGCGTTTTCGGTCTCAAGCTCGTCGAGGCGAGGCTCGAGTCCGCGCGCTAATTGCAGCTCCCGTTCCAGGTTCGCAATGCGCGACCGGAGCTCGTCCTGGGTACTAGAGCGGTCGGCTTGAGCCTGCAGGTCCTCAATGACGGCGCGCATGCGCTGCATTTCGGACTCTGCTGCCAGCAGGCGTGCGTCGGTCTCTGCCTTGTCTTTTTCAAGAGTCGAATTCGCCTCCTGTAGTTTTATATTCGTCTCGCGGAGCTCGCTCTGAGTAGCCTGCAGCTCGCGGTGCGCCGCCAGCAGCTCGGCGTGCGATGTCTGTAGCTCTCTCGTGTCCTGTTTCGCCTCCTCGAGGCGTACCGTATCTACAGTTTCTGCGTTTTGAGCCGTAGCGTGCTCCGCGGCGTGGTTCGCAGCCCGGCCCGCCGCGGCCTGCGCGGCCTGCGCGGCCTGCTGCTCGAGCTGGCGCTTCTCCTCCTCCGCCGAGACCAGCCGCGCTTCAAGGTCTATTATTTGGGCTTCCAGCTCCTGAGTAGGTATAGAAGTCCTGGTCTCGTCACGAAAGTCGCGCACGTCGTGCTCATCTTGCCGGCGTTGTTGTAACGCGTGCAATTGTTTTCGCAATTCGTCGAGCTCGACACGCAGCCGCACGTTCTCCATCTGCAGTCTGCCAATCTCCTCTGTAGTTTGAATGAGAGGCCGCGTCTCTGCTTGCGGTGCTGGTGCGTCCTCGGATCGCTCGTTACTTGCCAGACTATAGTCCGCCGTAGTGTCGTCGGGGCCCATCGTGTCGAACGCGAGGATTGGCGCCGCCTCAGCATCGGAGCCGGTCCTCTGCCGCTTCGCCCTTTGCTCGGGGCTTGCTGCGTGGTCCGAGTCGTCACTCATACACGGACGGCTAGAACCACGCTCTTTGTTTGAGGTGATCATCACGCGCGTCCCAAGCGTAAACTTTGCTTAGTCACGACCGCGCCAGATGCGCCTGATCTGCATATGCACAGAGATATGCGGGGCATACACGTCACGCAGCGACACTACCTGGTTCGCAGCTATGTATACTCATTCGCTGGCTATGCGTCGGTTCGAATAGTACTTGGTAGTTGTCTACGGGGATGTCTATTAAGCAAAAGGTTGCCTGTGCCTTGAAACCAATCCTCTTGCACTCGCATTCTGTACAGTAGCTTATGTTCCTTTGTAAATGGAAGCTCGCAAATTGTCTTGGTATAATGAGTTGTGAAGTGGCTGCGGTATGCGTAGACAATGCCAGCTACTTTGCACCGCGCAGCTGCACAACATTCTGAGCAACATTGATTAACAGCATCTCTATATAATGTCGCACCCTACTTACATCCCAAGGGCGAGGTGGCCGAGTGGTCTAAGGCGCAGGATTAAGGCTCCTGTCTCTTCGGGGGCGAGGGTTCGAATCCCTTCCTCGTCACTATATTTTTTTTTTAGTTCTGTTTATGCTATCCTATTCCGGCTTGCAAACGTTTCGCTACAAACGCATGCCGCATTAAGCATGATTTGCTTGGTTCCCCCCTTTTTTGTAGTGTACAGTCTCTTGCCTTCTAGTTATAGTGATTGCGCTGCGACAAGGCGCGACTAGTGCCATTGTCCCGCCATCTCGGCCGGCGCCCACGATATACGTCTAGTGTGATTATTCACGATGCGGTGGGTGCAGCAGCAGGCGCTTGAAAAATTCAGGTCCGATTCGGAACTACAAACACAGTTAAAGCACGATGGTTAAAGTGGAACTAGTGCCCGACAGTGACCAGGCCGGCATCTCGCAGGACCCCCGCATCACGGAGGAGATCAGCGAGGGCGAGGACGCCTTCGACGACTTTGAGGAGGACGACTACGACATCAACGAGAGTCTTGTGGAGCGCATCTCGGCGCTGCGCGACATCGTGCCGCCGAACTACCGCGACAGCATCTTCTCGTCGTTTGGTGCGGCGCAATCCTTGTTCCAGTCGGCGCTCAAGCTCGGCGGCAAGTCGCTCTGGGTCATCACATCGTCGACGATGCTGCTCGGCGTGCCGCTGTCGCTGTGCATTCTGTCCGAGCAGCAGCTTGCTGAGATGGAGAAGGGCATGGGAATCACCGACTCGAACGACCTGCTCGCTGGTGGCGACCAGGCATTTGCCGCCGGCGGCGCCAAATAAGGTGTCTGAGCCCAGCGCCATTCTAGACCCTATATAAATGTACATGTTATTTGCCCCCTTGATGGTCGTTTTGCTCAGCAGTGGGCCGCTGTTGGGGCAGCCAGCGGGCTCTGGGAGGAGTTTGCATGAGTTGCATTTGCTCTATCTATTGAAGAATATGTCCTAACTAGCTAGGGGCGACGATGCGCGTTGCAGCACTGCGGGCCCGGGCACGCGCGGTCGCGCAGACGATGTCGTTAGCTTTAGGGCACGGCCAAAGAGCCGGGGATCGGCTTGCCGGGCTGGATGGCCTGCACTTGCGGGTTGCCCGAGCTCGGCTTCGAGCGCGCGACGGCGACGCGGTTGTCCGTGATGTCGTAAACGACGTACATGGCGCGCAGCACGTCGTCGCCAAGCAGGAGGAAGTTCTCGTCGGAGGAGCTCTGCTCGATGCCGATGTAGCACGAGTTCTCGGGGAAGTCGAGGCTGGCCGTGATGCCGTCGACAAACAGGTCGATGGGCCACATGAAGTTGTAGGCCGGCACGGGGATCTTTGTCTCGCCGAAGTCGAACCACAGGTTCGTCGTGATGTTGCAGTCCGAGTAGTACTTCTCGCCCATGGCGAACGACGGGTTCGAGTTGAAGGCCGTGCGCAGCGCGCCGAGCGAGTCGCCGTCGAGGTACGTCAGGGACGTGCCCGAGTCGAGAATGCCCGTCGTGGGCTTGCTCAACAGATTGTACGTGGCCTGCTGGTCGCCGTTGATGCTCTGGATCGTGACACCAAAGTGCTTCGGGTGTACAATGGGCAGCTCGACGAGCTGGCCCGTGTACTGGTCGTGGTCGACGCCGCCGAACAAGATGTTTCCCTGCGACGCGTTCAGGTCGTCGAGCGCCAGCGAGTAGGCGGCCGAGTTGATGAGTCCCTCGGCCTGCATCTCGAGGGGCAGGTTGTTGTACATGCCGCCGCCCGAGCTGTACGTGATCTCGGCCTGCGGGCGGCCGACGCCGACAATGCCCTGCGAGACCTGCGAGACCTGGTTAGCCAGGCCTATGGACAGCGACTTGACGGTCGTGCCGCCGATCTTGAACTTGTCCGTGCCCCAGGTGCCCGCGGCGTTGCCCTTGCCGTACTGGATCTGCCAGTTCGAGTTGTTCGACTTGAACGACGACGACTGCGACGAGTCGAACGTCGTGGTCTGGCCGCTGCCGCGGCGCTGCTGCGTCTGCGGCGTGAACACCCACGTGTCGCTCGAGCCCGTGTCGATGAGCAGGTCCAGCTTCTGGGCCGGCGAGCCGATGTCGGCCTCGGTCAGGTAGTAGTAGCGCTGGTTCGACAGGGCGTCGAGGTCCACGTTCTGCGTCGTGCTCGAGCGCTTCTCGTTCAGCAGCGGCATGTGCACGTTGCCGATGTCCTTGTGGTGGACCTTCTTAATGGGCACTTGCACGACGCCGGGGATCGGCTGCGAGCCGAATGGCACGGCCGACGCCAGCGGCGCAAAAAGGGCAATAAAGAGGGCAGTGGAGCTTACTTGGAACATGTTGCAAAAACGAATGAGGTGACAACAAAGGGGAGGTGTGCAAGCCAGGCCTCAGCAGCGGTGTGCGCGCGGGTTAAATGGTCTCGCGGACGCGCGTAACGCGCCGGCCATTAAGTTGCTGATACTCTTTTCAGTTAAATGAAATCAGGTCTCGAATTTCGGTCTCGATCGGTGTTTCCAATTTCGAAACTTTATCCCGCCGCGCCTGTCCGGCGCGCGTGCCGGCATTGCGTGCCGACGCGCAAAAGCGCGCGGCGCAAAAGCGTGCGAATGCAACGTCGCTGCCACTAGCAGAATATGCACACAAACCCCCACGACTGAGCAGCTCTTGCGTGCGCCTTCACTGCCATTTTTTTGATACAAGTCATGCTGGCGCGCCGGAGCCGCGGCGGTATTTTCCGGGAGTGATAAGCGGCATCATACGCAAGTTTACTGTACGTACGTTTCGTACTACCCAGGCTCTGCGCCGCACACAGATTTGGCTGTTCCATGTTTACGAGTGCTGGGTGCGGCGTTACATAGCGCGTGGGGCCGCAGCGCGGCTAGTTTAGGTTTAGATTGCTGGTCGCGACCCGCGCTGGCGTACCAGAACTAGGCGAAGTCTAAATTTGCCCTCGGGCGTACATAATGGAATACGCCGGCCCAAACGGAGCCCGAAGCGCCGAAGCAATGTTTGCCTATCGTCGCAGTGCGGCGGCTCGCGCCGACGCGCCGGATGCTAGACGCGGCGGCAGCGCCTCTGCATATGCGCCGGGTGGCCACCACCACGTGACCGGCGCCTCCGGGGCGATAGCTGCGCGCAGGGCTGGGCCGCTCCGTGCATTGCGCCAACGAGTAGCTATGCGGATTGCCCTATTCGCGATTTTTGCGGCGGCCGTGTCGGCTGCGGCGCTCAGTCTCAACCAATTCGTGCTGCCGAACCTGGCTGCGCACTCGCGGCCGGGCGCGCTGGCCGCCATCCCGGGCAACACGCCGCTCGAGACGTGCCTCGACGACGAGGCGCAGCTCATCCAGATTGACGAGCTCAATGTCGACCCGTTCCCGCCTGTGCCGGGCGAGAACCTCACGGCCAGCGCGAAGGGCACCGTGAAGAAGGACATCGTCGACGGCGCGTACGTGGACGTGCTCGTGCGCTACGGCTTCATCACGCTCGTGAACCGGCGCTACGACCTGTGCGAGCTGCTGCCCGAGGTCGACCTCGAGTGCCCCGTCAAGGCCGGGTTCCTCAGCCTGTCGCGCGTGATCGAGCTGCCCGAGAATGTGCCGCCGGGCGAGTACTCGGTCGAGGTGAAGGCCTACACGGTCGACGACGCGCTGCTGACGTGCGTCACGGGCGTCATTGAGATGGGCTCGTGAGGCGCGCCAGGCGCGCCGCGCCCCCAAAAATTCAGCTCTAGTTTTGTATCGTTCTCAATTATTTTTTAAATCGCTTAGAATGTTCGTACTCATAATTCGTTAGCCGTTACTCATCTGCGTCGTCGTTGCGCGCGCGGGCCAGCGGCCGCCGTTCCTAGCGCTGGCGGCCGAGCATGTCGCTGGCGCGATTGATCAGCGAGGACTCCTCGTCGAGCACTGCCTTCGACTTCTGCATGCGCTGCTCCTGGTACATCATGCGCAGCACCATGAGCATGACGGCCACCCAGTACAGGTTGTACGAGATGACGGAGCCGTACGTCGCCGAGTTCTGCCAGCCGAGCAGGGCGTTGAAAATCATGTACGGGCCGTCCGTCTCGGGGTTGCAGCAGTCGACGTGCCACACGCTGCGGCGGATGTCGTACGAGCCGGGGCCCGTGCCGAGCTCGCTCACGTCCTGGCCGACGCGCGAGATGAACTGGTGCATCTCGTAGAACCACACGCCGCGCGAGAACAGGCCCGCCGCCACGAGGTACAGGAAGCACGTCGACCCAATCACAAAGTAGCGCACGCTGACGTGGTTCGCGCCGTACTGGTACATGGCCATGCCCACAAGCACGCCCAGCGTCACGGCCGTCAGCACGGCGAGCGGGAAGCTCGTCGACGGCTGCGACGCGCCGAGCCCGCCCAGGAACGCCACCGCCTCGAGGCCCTCGCGCAGCGTCGTCACGAACGGCAACAGCGCCATGGCGTAGCGCTTGTTGAAGTGCTTAATGCGGCCGCGCCACGTCTTGGGCGCCGCGTGCGCGGCCTCGTCCTCGGAGTAGCGGTGCACAATGAGCTGCGCCAGCTTCACGCGCCACTTGTCCTCCATCTTGTTCAGCCGCAGCATCGACTTGCCCATGACCGTGATCATGACGGAGGCCAGAATGCAGAAGAACGCCTCCCACAGCTTCTCCGTGCGGTCCCACAGGTTCGTGCCCAGCAGGTAGAACGTGAGAATAAAGACGCCGCCGACAAGCATGCACACAAGCACGCCGGCGCCGGCGCCGGCCCACACTTGCAGACGCAGCTGGTTGTAGACGCGCCGGTTCTCGGGCGACGAGCTCGCGGCCTCGCCGAACCCGCCGCGCTTCAGAAACGTCAGCAAGACGCTGACAATGATCGCTGACTCGAGAACCTCTCGAAACACAAGAAAAAACACTTGCACAGAGAAATAGTCGTCGAAAGCCATGGCGAATGAGCGAACTTTTCCCCGGATAAGCGCGCCCTTAGTAACCGGAGCTGCCAAATCCGCCCGCTGAGTAACCGCGCCGCTTCATACGACCCTCCTTTATCCGGGGCGGCCCTTCGCGCGTGCAGTGTGACTAGTGAGTGCAGCCGCGCACGTAATTTTGAGTAGCATTTTTTTTCTTTGTTTTCGCAGCAACCGCCATTGGCAAATGTGCAAACTGCGCGTCTCTTTTTTTAGTAATAGCGTCGTGTTCCAGCGACCGGGATCTTGAGGCAGCGTAATGCGCTCATGAAACGGCCATGGTGTGCCGATACAATTCATTCGTGCATTCCCAGCTTCTGTGTTACGCCATTCTGCAGCTATTTCGCCGATGCCTTTAATTAATGCTAGCACAGCTAACCTGTATTACAGTTAACCTGTTACTATATATTATCTACATGCAGTGCACGCTGCAGCATCAGCTTGTGTGCTTGCGGCGCAGCTTCGAAACAAGCTGCTTCGTGTCCACGTCGTTTTCTTGAGTGCGCTTAAGCGGCCGCGACACGCGCTCGCGCGGCTCGCTGCCGGCCGCGTCCTGGCGGCGCCGGCGCTCCTGGATAATGTCCTCCATGGCCTTCGTCTTCTTAAACTGCGGCAACGTTGCGTCGATGGCGAAGTCCGGGTCCTCGAACAGCGCCTGGAATCGCGGGTCCTGCGTGTTGAACTCCTGCTCCGCTTCGCTCTGCGCCTTCTTCTTTGCCGCCGTCTTCGTCATCTTCTTGTGCGGCCGCTTCTTGTCCGCCGGCGCCGCCTCCGCCTCGTGGCTCAGGTCGTCGTCCATGGCCAGCAGCTCAAGCTCAGCATTGTTCGTCTCGGTCTGCTTCTCGGCCTGCTCCTGCTCAGCCGCCTTGCGCGCGCGGTACCGCTCGAGACGGCGCTGCCGCCGCTCCTTCTCCTTGAGACGGTACTTTTCTATCGTCGTGAGGTTATCCTCGGCGTCCTCCTTCGCGCCGGGCTCGTCCAGAACTTGTAGTGTGGCCTCCTTGCCTTCCAGCACCGGGTTGAACGTGATCTCTACACCGCCATCCTCGTCGCTGTCAGCCGCGTCGCCGTGCTTGTCGCTCGAGCCAGTGCCCTGTCCCAACAGCGCCCGGTACTTCGCAGCCACGTCCTCCTCGCCATCGCTGCCCTCGCTTTCGCTGGCAAGGTACGCCTTCAGGTCCAAGTCCTCCATGTCGGCCTGGCTGAACGCCTTCTGAGCCATGCGTGCTCGCTCCTTCGGCGTCTCGTCCCACGTCAGCTTCACCTTCGAGTGCTGCAGCGCGTCCGTCGTGAAGTTCGTCGGCTCGTATTGAGCCGGCAGCTTGTGGCACTCGTCACGCGCCTTGTCCGTGAACTCAACGTCGTCGGGAACGTAGCGCAGGTCAAAGAAGTTCGCCGTGCTCTCATACTCCGTGCCGTCGCACTTGTCGTAGATCGCCGCTGCCGTGCCCACGTTGTCGCACTCCACCACGGCATAGTAGTACTGTAGCCTCTGCAGCTGGTACTTGCGCAGCCGCGTGCTGCTGTAGTCCTGGTCCTCATCTACTTCCTGCGGCTTCTGCGCCGCGGCCGACGCGTCCACGTCGTCAAACAGCTCCTGCGGCGGGCCCGAGACTTCCTCGTCCTGCATGCGCTTCTTTCCGTACTCGCTGGGGAAAATCTTGACGGAGAGAATGCGCCGGTTCGGCGGAATGAAGCTCGAGAACGTGGCCATGAGATCCGTGGACGTGATGTTGTCCCAGTCCATATTCACGACGGCGATGCGTCGCGTCTCTTCACCCTCAGGCACGTTCTCCTTCGAGCCTCGCACTTGCTCGTACTCGTCAATCTGCGCCTTCAGATCCTCCTCAATGTCAGACTCGTCCTCGCTCGACTCGTCCGAGCTCATGTCCGACACACCCTCACCGCGCATCAATTGCCGCTTAGAGAGCTGTCGCTTCGGCGCCTTGGACTGTACATCCGGCTCGGACTCCGACTCCGAGCTACTGCTGCTTTCTGAGTCGCTCGCGGGGCCCGCCGCGTCCTCGGAGTCGCTGTCGGAACTGCTGGCTTTTGCCGTCTTCTCGTCCTCATCAAAGTTGTAGTACCGGCTCAATTCCTTCTTGGCGTCCTTGCTTCGTACCTTGCGGCCGTATTTGTCTATGGGAGCTTTCTTCGTGAAGCGCTTGTCGTCTGAGAGCGCAGACTTAAATCGTGTATCGAGGTCTCCCTTGATGGACTTCCGCCGGGGAAGCTTGAACCGAGGGTCCTTTTGAATAGATGCAAATCGGCTGTTTTCCAAGCCGGTGGCGTCCTCGGCAGACGCATTTTTCTTCGCCATGATTCCTGGCCGCGCTCGTGTAAACTAAACTAGCTTTATTTTTTCTTGGGTCACACATAATCTTTTTTCGAAGCGGACGCACGATACTGTTAGTATCAAGCTTGGTCAATATAGCGGGGACCCGCGAAACAGCGCCGCGCGTCGCTCATAAGTGAGAACGCCCGACAAATTGTGTCTAGCTAGAGGCCCATTGCCCGGTAATTAAGAGTTGGTTGAGCCTACCGTCTGCATGTGTTGCACAGCTGTCATCTTTGTTGATTGCGACGTGGGCGCTCATCCCCGTGGGCTGAGGTACACAAATTCCATCCACGTCGTCATGCACGTCGCTGCAGTATAATAGAGTAACAAAGTTGGTTTTATCGGCACCGGAATTCAAGTTCCTCCGCATGAACGGTTTCAATCAGTAGGGTTCGGGTGAATCCACAATTCTGTGGTCTACCGCAACCTTAATTTCATAATACGGTGGACCGCAGCGCCAGCGCTACGCGAGCACTAGTACGCCTCGTTCAACCTACTGTGTTCAGCATAACCACTCAGCACTGTTAATGGCCTGCGACATCTCGCGTCTCTGAGCTAGTAGCCGATAGAGGTCCTATGTCAGTCTTCATCGCATAGTTCAGTACTCGCTATCTACTAAGAGCTGTCAAAGGCGTAGGTATGGTGATTAATTATGACGCCATATGCCAGGGGGGTGGATCTGATGGAGGAAACGGGCACTTCTTGTCTCATCCAAGAACACGCTCGCGCGGCCGTGCTTCATCCGCCACGCCACCCAAACTGGCCTGGCGCCATCTACTATCATATAGGGCTCCATTAGACATGAGCGGAGCGGATAGGCGCAGCCTTCAGCGGCATATGCCACGTCGCGGCATTTGCCGCTAGACAGCGTTGGGCAAGCGGCTCTAAAAGCCGCGCCGCCGCGACGACTTAGAGGCACCTTAAGCGAAGCGCAGGCAAAAGGCGGCTTAGTTTCTGCACACTACGAGGCACATTTAGGACCCCTGCGATATGGGCAGTTATAGACGTACACGACATTGCACCATGACACGATGCTGCATAAAGTAGGCTGGAGCTGCATGGCCGGCTGCGCGAACCGCAAAGCCCACTTTGCGGCTGCCGTAATGCAGATCTGTTTTAGCGCGAGCCTGGTATTCGCAACTGACTCAATTCCGGCATGCAGCCGACTGCGAGCGGCACATTGTGTGATCGATGGCTGTTTCAAACGACGATTCCCGAAGCCAAATTTAGCTGCATCTGACAGCGATTAAAGTCAGGCCGCGCTGCAGGACGCAGGCAGAGAATAGTAAGTACTAATCACGAAGTAAGCCAATAAGCAGCACCGGCCAGCGGGCTTCAAGGCACGGGTACGGCTAAGAGCATGCATTTTCACGCGCATAAGCCCTTTTTTCACACGACCCATACGTTACTTTCGTTAGGGTATCGGCGGCATGGCCAGTCGTTGCTAGTGTATGCGACCCTGCTAAATAATAAGTCGTGCTTAATTGGAAGGCGAGCGATGTAAGTACCGACAGCGGTATGCGAAACGCAGCAGGCGGACACTGCAGCATAATTCGTAGATATGGTCCGTACGGCGCCCGGATATATTTATTAGCTAGCTCAAATCTCTGCCCGGCCGTCTCCTGAGTCTGCTCACGGGCATTCCTCACAATTACGCAAGTCGCAAGCGGCGCTGTGCTTGCGCATCATATGCCGGGGACAAGACCGGCAGATCGTATGGTCTAGACGAGGCCCGCTAATGATTGACAGGCACTCTCATGCAGGGGAGGAGACCAGCGCTTGCCGGCTGACGAGTGCTAAGCGCGCATTCTTAGTCAGAAGCCAATCTGTGAGATCGGCGAAGCCGCGAGGCGAGCGTGCGCGAGGCGCTGAGGTCCGGCGCGGATCGGGCGGCGCGGCGAGTGCGAGGCCAGAGCGGCGCGGCAAGGCCGTGCCGGCTGCGATCAGGGTATCTTGGCAAACATCCATGGCGGGGAACGACCCAGCATGGCGAAGCGTGCAGCCTGCATGCGCGCTGCATAATTACTAACCGCGAGAGCCGCCCATCCCAGGGCGGCTGCTCGCAGCGTGCTAGCCCGGAGCCGCGTAATCCTGCCGCCTAGCTTACTGCCCGCACTCGAATTATCATGTCACCCAAAGCCGCGGGCATCACGTGGCTCTGGGCGCACCAGCGAACAAGGGTGGCCCCGTACTCGAGACAGATCTCGCCGGACTTTAAGCTTGGGGGTCGTGAGGAAAACCGCAAACGCCGCCGCAACCCGTGCTCAAACGACAATCCGAAGGCTGCTGTGATAAGCGTCTACGCAAGTCGAAAAACATATTCTCACGGGGCTTGGTCGCGAAAGAGCCGACTTTTCCCGCCGCTTTTTCTGGCGCCAAAACACCCCGGTCCAGGCCTGCGAACTTAGCCAGCGCCAGTACCGTACCACCCAGCGACTGCATTTGGCCGCTTTGAACGATCGGTCAACTTTTCTGCGTGGTCGCGCCGTGTATGCAGACTAAAGACGCTTGCACGGGCCACACAGAGCATGGAATTCACCGCATGGGAGGACTCACAACATCGCAACCCGACGGATTTCGTAGATCCCTGGGATAGTAACAGGCCGTTCGAGCCGGACTCGTTCGTGGCCTACGATGAGCTGGATCCGCACGACGCGGGGCCGCCGCCCCACAAGACGCTCGACGACGAATTCGACGACTTCCGCCGCGGCGGCGGCGACCGCAGCTTCGACCGCGGCTTCTTTTTCGACGATCCGAGCATCCATGTCCCCGCGGGCATGGCGCCGCCCGAGTTTGTGGGTCCCGGTGACCTGCACGATGCGGGCCGCGAGCCGAGCGCCTTCGACGACGGCGAGCCCGCCGGCCGTGGACATAAGCGCGAGCTGTCGGAGGCGTTCACGATGCGATACCCACTGGTTTCGCCCTCGCACAGCGCACCGTTCGGCCCGGCCGTGCCAACCGTTCTTGAGGGCGGCGACACGAGCCCAGACTTGACGGCGAATATGATGCGCACGCCCGTGCGCGCCTTCTCACACTTCCCGTTCGACAGCGCTCGGGCGCAGGGCTCGCCCAGCTACGCGCCAGGCGGCGGTCTAGAGAGTCCGCTCGAGTCATTGGCCCTACAGAGCCCGTACATGGCGGGCCAGCCATTTCCGGCTTTGCCGCGTGTGCAGGAGCACCAGGGGGCTGAGGCAGAACGCGTATATACGTCAAGGTCGCCACGACAAAGGGATCGTCAACACAAGCAACAACAGCAGCAGCAGCAACAACAGCAACAACAACGACAACAGCAGCAGCAGCAACAACAACAACAACAGCAGCAGCAGCAGCAGCAGCAGCAGCAGCCACAACAGGAGCAGTCCCAAGAGAAGCAACAACATCAACAACAACAAGAAAACCTACAAAATCAGGAAACACAGGAAAGCTATATATCCGACTCGCCGCAGGTGGGCCCAGACTCGGGCTCGTCGTCGAGGTCCGAGCGCAAGGCCACTGCCGACAAGCTCACGCCGACGCGGGGCTCGCTGTCCTCGTCGGGGTCGCTATCCAGCAACCTCTCGGCCGTGAGCATGCCGCAGGCCGAGGACGCAGCGGCCAATTCTGCGGCGCCGGCGTCGGCCGCGACGGCGTCGAACACGCCGTCTAATACGACGGTTAATGCGGCAGAGACGACGCCGGACCGTGGGCCGACGACACCGCGCGCCTCGTCGTCAAAGACAGCCAGCCGGCGCACGCCGGCTTCGGCTACGCCGCGCGCCGGCGAGACGGGCCGCGCGTCGGCGTCGACTTCGACGCCGACGCCCGTGCAGGACGGGCGCCGTGACTCGCGCAAGCGCATCGCGAAGGACCAGATCGAGATTCTCGAGGCGTTCTTCCATCGCAACCCGCGCCCCGAACGCGAGGACCGCATGCGCCTGTCTACGGAGACGGGCCTCGAGCCGCGCACGGTGCAGATCTGGTTCCAGAACCGGCGCGCTAAGTCGCGGTCCATGAAGATGCCGCCTTCGCAAGCCGATAATAGCGTCTTCGCGCAGCAGTACCGCGCGGCCGCGGCTGCGGCTAGTAATGCGGCCGCGGCCGCGGCGGGCTCGCAGCCCATGGTGCACATGGGCCCGCAGGGGCCCGTGCCCATGGACCGCACGCCGTCGCAAAGCGACGCGTGGACGCTCACGCCCAACCAGCAGCGCATGATGGTGTCTCCGGCCGGCTCGCGGCACACGCCGGGCTACGGTGTGTTCCAGCCGCAGCAGCGCGTCTACACGGGCCACGGCTCGCCGCCGCCGCCGGGCCAGTCGATGGGCCGCTACCACCAGCAGCTCGGGGCTGGAAAGCCGACGATGTATCCCATGGGCCCGCCGGGCATGCAGGGCATGCAAGGCGCGCCGCCCGGGATGCAGTTCCACAATATGCAGCAGCAGCAGCAGCAGCAGTCCATGCACGCCATGCACCCCGTACCGGGCATGGTCCCTAATGGCGGCGGGTCGGGGCCGCAGCTTATGCCCGCGATGGGCCCGCCGCGCATGGGCCAGCACGGCCGCTCCATATCCGCGTACGAGCCGTTTGTGGCTGGCTACGGCCCGGGCCCGCCCGAGTGCGACGCCGACGGCTGCCCCGTGGACGGCCCCATGATGTACGGGTCGAAGGGCGGCTCTACGGCGTCGCTGACGTCCATTGGCTCTTCGTACGGTCTGCCGCAGAGCCCGCTTAACACGGAGCTCATGATGGAGGGCGCGCCGCCCGTGTACAGCCCGCGCATGCAGAGTCTGCAGAACTCGCCCGACATGACCTCGCCCGTGACGTCGTTCCCGACGTTTGGCGCCGGGCGCCCGCCGAGCATGAGCGAGGAGCCCGTGCAGCTAAGCCGCTCGCAGTCGGCGCACTCGTTCGGCGACGCGTGGACCCGCGGCCCGGCCCCGCCCATGGGTGAAATGAAGCGACGCAGGTCGTTGTACGGGGCCGTGCCCACGTGGGGGTGGGCGGACCACAACTCAGGGCCGTACGTTCACGCGTCGCCGCCGCGCACGCCGAGCCTCAGCTCGAACAGCAGCTCGGCCGGCTCGAACGCGGGCACGTTGGCCGCGTCGGCGGCGGCGGCGGCCCTGCGCACGCGCAACCGCAGCTCGACGCAGCCCACGCCGCGGTCGCGGCAGCCCTCGATCCGTCTGCAGCTCGACGAGAGC
>JANIVK010000057.1:0-51716 GCA_030555795.1 Entelexis sorbosivorans | reverse complement strand
CGGCAGCGCTGGTGACGACGACGACGACGACGACGCGGCGCGCGGCGCGCGCACGTTCCGCAGCCGCGACTCAGAGGGCCAGAGCCAGTTCTCGATGCCGACAGTGCCCTCGTCGGCCACGTCGACGGCGGGCGCGAACGCCGGCGCCGGCGCCGGCGCCAGCGAGAACGAGAAGCTATTCCAGCTCGGCTTCTACGGGCTCGCCGTGCGCTCGAAGCTGCGCGACCTGCGCACAGACTCGATTGGTGCCCTCATCTCGTTCACAGGCACCGTCACGCGCACGTCCGAGGTGCGCCCCGAGCTGTACCGCGGCACTTTTCAGTGCGAGTCGTGCCTCACGGAGGTGCCCGGCGTCGAGCAGGCGTTCAAGTACACGGAGCCGTACATGTGCCCGAACCCGACGTGCCAGAACCGCACGGCTTGGTCGCTCATTGCCGCGAAGTCGCAGTTCATGGACTGGCAGCGCCTGCGCGTGCAGGAGAACCCGGGCGACATTCCGACGGGGTCCATGCCGCGCACAATCGACGTCGTCGTGCGCGGCGACATTGTCGAGCGCGCGAAGGCCGGCGACCGCTGTCTGTTCACGGGCACGGAGATCGTCGTGCCGGACGTGGCGCAGCTCGGCCTGCCGGGCTTCAAGCCGCTGGCCTTCCGCGACCGCCGCGGCCAGGGCCGCGGCGAGGGCATTGACGGCGCTGTGACGGGCCTTAGCGCCCTTGGCGTGCGCGACCTGACGTACCGCCTCGCGTTCCTTGCGTCCATGACGCAGGAGGACACGGACGAGGCGACGAACGTGCTGAACAAGATCGAGACCGTGCCGGACGGCGAGCACGGCCCGAGTCCCACCGAGGAGCAGGAGCAGTATCTCGAGACGCTGGACGCCGAGGAGGTCGAGGACCTGCGCATGATGATCGAGACGGAAATGCTCTACTCGAAGCTTGTGCGCTCGATTGCGCCGGCCGTGTGGGGCCACGAGTCCGTGAAGAAGGGCGTGCTGCTGCAGCTGCTCAGCGGCGTGCACAAGACGACGCCCGAGGGCATCCAGCTGCGCGGCGACATCAACGTCTGCATTGTTGGCGACCCGTCAACGTCGAAGTCGCAGTTCCTGAAGTACGTGACCGGGTTCCTGCCGCGCTCCGTGTACACGTCGGGCAAGGCCAGCTCGGCCGCGGGCCTCACGGCCGCCGTCGTCAAGGACGAGGAGACGGCCGAGTTCACGATCGAGGCCGGCGCGCTCATGCTCGCCGACAACGGCATCTGCGCCATCGACGAGTTCGACAAGATGGACCTCGGCGACCAGGTCGCCATCCACGAGGCCATGGAGCAGCAAACAATCTCCATTGCCAAGGCCGGCATCCACGCGACGCTGAATGCGCGCACGTCCATCCTGGCCGCCGCGAACCCGATTGGCGGGCGCTACAACCAGAAGCTGAGTCTGCGCTCGAACATCAACATGAGCGCGCCCATCATGTCGCGCTTCGACCTGTTCTTCGTCGTGCTCGACGAGTGCAACGCCGAGGTCGACCGGCGCCTCGCCGACCACATTGTGTCGCTGCACATGAACGGCGACGACGCCATCGACCCGCCGTTCAGCACGAAGCAGCTGCTGCGCTACATCACGTACGCGCGGCTGTTCAAGCCGCGCTTCGCCGAGAGCGCGAAGCAGCTGCTCGTCGAGTACTACAAGGAGCTGCGCCAGAGCGACGTCGCGAGCAACACGCTGAACCCGACGGCGCGCGCCAACGGCGCGCAGGTCACGAGCACGGGCCGCACGAGCTACCGCATTACGGTGCGCCAGCTCGAGTCGCTCATCCGCCTGAGCGAGGCCATTGCCCGCGCACACTGTCTCGACACGGTGACGAACGAGATGGTCACGGAGGCGTACAACCTGCTGCGCTCGTCCATCATCAGCGTCGAGCACGAGGATGTTGAGATCGAGGACGCATCGCTCATGCACACGCGCCGCATCGACCGCAGCAACCAGACAGACTCGCTGAGCCGCCGCGCGCGCGACGACGAGAGCCAGGGCCGCTCGCAGACGCAGAAGATCTCGTACGACCGGTACATGCAGATGATGCAGCGCCTCGTGCAGGAGATCAACCGCCGCACGTCGCGGGCCAACGACGAGGACATGGACATCGACGCGGAAGGCGTCGACGCGCAGGAAATCGAGAATTGGTACCTCGAGACGGAGGAGGACAACATCGACTCCGAGGAGCGGTTCTACGAGGAGCGGCGCCTCGTCCACAAGGTGCTGCGGCGCATGGTCAAGGACCACGTCCTCATGGAGCTGCGCGGCGGCACGACAGACCTGCGCGACACGAGCTCGGCGTCGCACGCAGTAAAGTACGTGATCCACCCCAATGCGGCCGCGTCGTGGGATGCATAGAGAGCGTGCCGCGAACGAGGCAACGGCAACTGCAGCGCCATAATGATTATTTAATTTCTAATTTAATTCTTAATTTGTGTATTTTGAGAAGATATGATATGTCTACCGAGCTACAGCTGTGAGCGCGGGGACGCTGCGGCTCTGCAATTTAGCCGGCGCATACAGCATGCACGCCCTGCTAGGACTAGGCGTTTTTGTGCTGGCCCTGCCGCGTGCGTCACGCCAGCTTAGGGGTGCGCACGTGCCCAGCGCTGTGACGGCGGAGCTCGAACGAACCGCCTATTCAGACTCGCCAAATTCAATTAAGGGCAAGGGCGCTTAACAAAGCCGGTTCCACAAACTGCGACGCGTCACGCGTACCTAAGCTAAGCAGCCCGTCCGCCTCTCCTAGTTTCTAACTATCCACACGAAAGCTCGCGTTTGAGAACCACCACCATGTTCGAGGCGAAGATAGACCAGGCAGCAGGCTTCAAGAAGATCATCGAGGCCATTCGCGACATGATCGGCGAGTGCAACTTCGATTGTTCGGAGTCCGGCATCGCGCTGCAGTCACTTGACAAGTCGCACATCGTGCTCGTGTCGCTGCTGCTCGGGCCCGAGGGCTTCACCGAGTACCGCTGCGACCACGCGCTGACGCTGGGCGTGAACGTGGCGTCGCTGGCGACGGTGCTGCGCTGCGGCGGCAACGACGACCAGCTGACGATCCACAGCGACGACAAGCCGAACGAGCTGGCCCTTACGTTCGAGGACACGACGCACGACCGCATCAGCGAGTTCAACATCCGTCTCATGGAGATCGAGCAGCAGTACCTCACGATCCCCGAGACGGAGTACACGGCGTCCATCACGATGCCTAGCGCCGAGCTGCAGCGCATTCTGCGCGACCTGAAGCAGCTCAGCGACTCCGTCATGATCCAGGCCGGCAAGGACGAGGTCGTGTTTGCCGCCGAGGGCGACATGGGCAAAGGTGCCATCCACGTACGACCAGTCACGGACGTCGAGAACACGGAGAACTCGGTCTCGATCAACATCTCCGAGCCCGTCACGCTCAGCTTCAACCTCTCGTACTTCACTAATATCACAAAGGCGTCGTCGCTGTCGTCAACGGTGACGCTGCAGCTCGCCGAGGACACGCCCGCGTCCGTCGAGTACAAGCTGCCAAACGGCCACGTCCGCTATTACTTCGCGCCGAAGATCACGGGCGACGATGAGGACTAGACCCGATGAGGACTAGGCTTCATGCTAATGAGTAGGCAAACTAATTAATCTTATGATAATGGGTTTTAGACGACGGCGCTAGGCGAGGCGCACTGCTTTTGCACTGCTAGTGCCGCGGCGTTAACAAACTTGCGCGTAGTCTCGAATCTACTAGATGCATTATTTCTCGACGTGTCTAATTTCCGCCGCTATATTGTTTCCGGCCTTGCCGCCGCGCGTATGCCAGCCGCCAGCCTTATTGCTGCCAAGTATGGCGCCTGCGATTCTACACTGACCTGACCGCGAGTGCCCTTACCCTCAACACCCCTAAAACGGAAAGCTGTAAATAACATTCAACCCTACGGCAATAGGTAAGCTCGCACTGCTCTTTAGCGCCGCAGCTGCCCTTCGCAACTGAGACTCTCGCGACAATATGCACGACGATAACGAGAATGAGAACATCATGCAGGTGATGGGCAATCGCAACCTGGACGAAATGCGCCAGCAGACGCTCGACGCGCTCAAGGTTGTGCAGTCCTTCGAGGCCAAGCCCGCGCGCAGCGCGCGCGTGCAGGAGCTACTCGCCCAGAAGGCGCAGTCTCGCCAATTCGTGCCGGGCGGAGCCAGGGCAAAGCCCGCAGCGACGCTTGTCCCCACGGCGCCTCAGCCTGCCGCTCAGCGGCCAGCGCGGCACGTTCTGCAGCCAGTCAAAGAGAGCGCCAGCCCGGAAAAGCGCTTCGCCAGCTCTCCCAAGAAGGTGCCGTCCACCACAGCAAGTCCGGCCTGTAGCCCGCTGCCCGAAAAGAGCAGTCGCGTGCACGAAGTCAGCCCTGCAAAGGGCCTGTTCGCGAAACGGCTGCGCCCGGCGCCGGCATCCGCGGCGGCCGACGCGCAGCCGCCAACAGGCCTGCGCCCAACCCTGCGCAGTTCTGCGGTGGCGCCCGCCCGGCCGGAAAGCCAGCCGTCCCGCGCATCGACGCAGACGCAGCCAGCTCACCCGGCGGCTCATGCCGCTCGCCGCGGCCCCCTCGTCAGCTCGTTCCGGTCTGTGTCGCGCTTGCTGCAGCCCACAGCCGCAAGCGCGGCCAAAATGCGCCCCGTGCGGGCAGGCATGGCTCCGGCCCGGACGGAACGGCTGCCGCGCGCCGACGAGAGCTTGCGCGCCGACACGAGCGCCGTGGCGGGTTTGCGACCCACAACCTCGGCTGCGGCACGCCCTGCATCCACAAGGCCGAGTGCAGTCCTGGCAAAGCCAGTGGCGTCCTCGGGCTCGGCCATCACGAAGCCCACCCTCCCTGCATTGGGCTCAAAACACCCCCTTCGCATCGGCGGCCTGTCGCAATTCAACCCGGGCCCCAACAAGCCACTCGCATTACCAGCATCCGGCGCCCCGTCCGGCGGCGCATCCGGCGGCGCACCCGGCGTCCCATCCGGGCCGTCGAAAGTGAACCGGCCAGTGCCCGCCCAGCACACAAGTAGCGGCGCTCCACTGCCGGCGCCAAAGTCGCTGCTGTCGTCCCTACTCACAAAGACGCATCAAGGCAAGCAGCCGGCCGAGCCGGCGAAGGCTGTCCGGCCAGAGGCACCGCTGCTTAGCATGTCCAAACCCACGGTTCTGCAGCCCGTGTCATTGACGCCTCATGCTACGGGTCCCACGCAAGGCCCGGCCGTAACCAGCACGCCCGTGCGAGTGACGCCCAACACGAGCGTCGGGGAGCACTCGAGCGGCTCGTTCCACTCGTTCGACTTCACAAACTTCAGCTTCGAAGCCGAGTGGGCAAGGACGCCCGAGTTAAGGAAGAAGGTACTTGAGCAGAAGAATGACGACACGCTTCAGCTCTTCGGCCATATGCCGCCCATCAACCTTGAGAGCATCTTCGGCGCAGAAATGCAGCGGCAGCGGCGCTGAGAACTCAAAAACGCTGTGTAACCTGTTAATGAACGACCAACGATATTATAACGCCATACCATAAGTGCCATAGAAAACATAGCCATTGCACGTTGCCTTTTGCTTGGAGACAAAGCTTTGACAGAGTTGCCTGTCCCGGCCGCGGGCCAGCTCCGACTTCCAAAAGAGGCACTAGCTACAAACGTATATAAGGGGACTTGCCGGCAAAGCATTGTCGCGCCATTCACTGCAGCGAAATCCCGATGAGTATTACTGCGTGGAATCTGCAGCCGCTGCCCCTGGAGTCGCGGTTCAGGCGCTTGGGTCGGCGGCTGTCGTTTTGGTGGCGGCGCGAGACGACGGCGGCGGACGTGAGCAACGCCTTCCACGCCGCGGCGAA
Organism: Entelexis sorbosivorans; assembly: GCA_030555795.1. NCBI lineage: Eukaryota > Fungi > Ascomycota > Dipodascomycetes > Dipodascales > Trichomonascaceae > Entelexis > Entelexis sorbosivorans. The sequence continues at coordinate 45,842 of JANIVK010000057.1, read as the reverse complement.
GGCGCACGAAAAGTACGCCAAGGACGCCGATTCTACGCACCGGCTCATGCGCGAGTGGAGCAGCCAGCTTCGTAGTCCCGCGTTCGCGCCCGAGCTGGGCAACCCCGCGCTGCAGGCGTTCATGCTGGACATGTGCAGCGCCGTGAGGCCCGATCTGACGCAAACGCGCCAACTGAACGAGCTTCTCACGAGTGTCACACATACGTTTGAGTCGCTCATCATTGACGAGACAAACTGCAAGAAGTTTGTGCACGAGATCATGACGGCGAGGAAGAACGTAGACAAATGCAGAAGCAATAGCCAGGACCCGGGCCTGCTGGAGAAATGCTGCGAGCACTGGGAGTACCGGCTTGCCGAGTCGATCCGAGCCCTGCGCACAAAGAGCGCCACTCAGCTGCGCGCAGACATCGCCGCACTTCTCGAGCATTTGAAGGCTGTAGCGCCGGCCGTGCACCACGACTTGACGACGATGGACAACGCCTACGAGGAATTGAAGCGCTCCACAGCCTTAGAGGCGTCCCTGAGCCAGTCTGAGGAGCACATATCCTCGCCGCGGCGGCAAGAAGCTTCGCGGTCCCCCGTCAACCCTTATGAGGCCGCGCGCGACGACGCGCTCGCGTCTCCTCCACTGTTCATGAACTACGACCCTCAGATGGAGCAGCCGCTAGAAACCGAGGAGCACACCTCCGTTTACAGCGGTCTCAGCATGCGGAGCCACGCCAGCGACGTAAACAGATGGGTCTCCGTGCACACGAGTTATGACTAGACTGGGGGTCGGCTGGGGTTCAAGCTCTAGCTTCAGTATACAAATCTATGGATCATTTAAAGGCCATTACGGTCGTAACATCATTATATTCACGTAAATAGGGAGGGTCACCCGACCACGCAGGCGCTAGCTCAGCAGGCGCTAGCTCAGCAGGCGCTTGCCCATCTCGTAGGACGTGATCATGATGGCGCAAGCAGGAGCGACCTTCATTGTGCGCGGGCCGATGCCCACGAGCAGAGCGCCAAAGCCCTCTTGCTTCGCAATCGAGCTCATGAAAGTGAGCATGTTCATGTGTGCACCCGTGCAGGACGGGTGCGCGAGCTGGCGCCGCGTCTTCGCCACATCGAAGGGCGTCGTCAGCACGGACGCAACGACGCCGCCAATTATGCCAGATGCAAATGACTCTATGAACTTTTCGGAGTGAGAGTGGCGGCAGTCCAGCGACTTGGGGAACGCGCCGCGCACCGTCTCCAAGACGAGCCAGTAGATGCTGCTGAACGGGATATCGCGCCACAACGTGAGGCCGAGGCCGCTGAACAGGCTGCGCGGGCCGTCGACGGCGAGCATTTCCTTAACGCTGCGCACAGCCACGTTCATGGCGCTTTGGCCAGCCTTCACCTGGATAGACTGCAGGCGAGTCTTCAGCAGTTCGAGAGGAGCTACGAGCGTCGAGGCTACTGACCGGGCAAGACCGCCGCTGACGAAGGGCGCAGCCGCGGCAGGCGCCCACGACGTGAACAGGGCTGAGTCGGTGAGCGCGTCGCGCAGATGCTCGTACGTAACGAAGTAGACGACGTTCGAGGGGATGGCCTGCACAAGCTGCAGAGACGTACCGCGCCACAGCACGGACGCGCCCTCGTCGCGCACGATGTTGCGCAGCACGCCAAACGTGCCCCTCGGCTTCTTGAGCGGCCCCTCGGCCGACTCGTCGACAAGGCACGCGTCACGCCGCTCGCTGGCTATACAGTAGTTCATTGTCGAAGGGTACCAGAACACGTCCTTGCAGCACTGCGTGACGCCGAGACTCGTGTTCAGGCCGTCCAGGGACCCGCGCTGCGAGAGCATGTACGGCGTCAATCGCTTCACGACGGGCTCGTTCGACGCGCCCACGCTTTTTGGCGGCTTGAACGGCGCCGCATCGGGCGCGGCGGACATGTGTTCCACGGCGCTGCTTTGCTGCATGCGCACGCGCGCCACGTCGAAGGGATTGACAACAAGCGACGTCACGATGGAGCCCGTGCAGGCCGCCAGCAGGCTGTGCTGCATCTTAGGCATCCCGACAGACGCAGGGACGTCATCTGCCGACATTGGACTGAGCAGGGGTAGAGCAGTCGATAGGCAGAATGGCGGAGGCAACAACAACGGCTTGATACTTTTCCAACCGCTGGCTGAGACATCACCTGACCAGCCTCAAAAAAAGAATCCCGTCCCACCGGCGTCCTTCGTCCCTGCACAGACCACCCTAGCCCTGCAGGCTGGAGCGGGCGAAGGGCCGCTGGCCGCCGCCACTCCCCGGCCGGTACCGGAACAGGCACGCAGCGCTTTGACCCGCAGCGGAACAACACGTCCCCCACGCCCGGCCTGACGCGCACGCACATGTACCCCATTGCGCGCTTCCTGTTCACGGCTGGCGCCGTCTACTTCGGCTGCGTAGCGGTGAAAAACCACCTGAGCTACGACAGGCTTGCCGCCGCGCGCTCGAGCGAGCTGCGCGCCCTGCAGACCGAGCTGGCGCATCTCAACACGGGCAAGCAGTGATGAGCACGCAGTGATGAGCACGCAGTGATGAGCACGCAGTGATAAGCACGCAGTGACGCGTGCCGTTCGGATGAGCATGGTTTTGAGCCGGTTCGGCGCGCCCGAAGCTAAAGGCAAGTCTGTTTTTGGCGATGCTCTATGGCAGTGAGTGTTAGTATGAAGTACATAAAAAAAAATATAATTAAGAGACAGGAGTATGTGCTCGAACCTCCTAGCGGTCGCCGCCGAGCAGGCGCCTGAACCCGCTCTGCGGCGCGCGCGGCGACAAGTTCATGTCCGGCGAGTTCGGCGCCGACTCGGACTGCTGGCGACTGCTCGAGAGCACCTTCGGGATGAGTTCCGTGATCTGCTTGGGCGTGAGACGGTCGTATGTGCGCATGAGCACCTGCGGGTTCGTTTCGGCCAGGTTTGCCTTGCGCAGCAGATCGACAATCTGCCGCACCTCCATGAGCGCCTCGGACGGCGTCGCCTTGGACGAGTCGCCGACGGTTTGCGCGAACGTGTCCTGGATGTGCGTGATGTCCTGGTCCAGGTTGTCGAGTGCGTCCTGCGTGATGCCGTTCGGCGCCTGCATGAGCATCTCGCTGAGCCCCGTGTTGATGCAGCTGCCCATATTAAAGTATGCCATGGAGCGCACCTCGGGCGGCAGGCGCTTGAGCAGGCTGTTTGTGAGCGTGAGCAGGTATGAGGTCATGTCGAGCACGAACTGCGATGGCGCGGGCTGCGGCTCCTGCGCGAACCACTCGAACTCGGCCGTGTCGAACAGGCTCATGATGTTTTGGTCGAGCAGCTGGTACACACGCATCTCTGCCTCCTTCACGGCGCGGTCAAACGCGGGCGTCGCCTCGAGGGTGACGATGCCGCGCCGGCCCGTGGCGCCGCGCATCTTGGCCAGCGACTGCTCGATGCCGACGGAAACGTCGTGGAACAGCTTCAGGTCAATAAGCGTCTGCACAATGAGGTCGCGCTGGCTGCCCTTCAGCGCTGCCGACAGCGTCTCGCAGACCGTGTCCTTGAGCACAGCGTCCACGGCGTTGCTCAGCGTGTTCTCGACAAATCCGGGGTCTTGCTGGAACTGGTCCAAGAACGAGCTGCAGTGCTCGATGAGCGCGCGCAGGTCCTGGCAGGTTAGCAGGTAGACCTCGGAGAACGGGAGCGCCTTCGGCACCTCGGCGGCCAGCGGCGCGTCGTCGTAGTCGCTCGGATTGTACCATACGGCCCGCATAACCGCGTCGTAGGCCTCGCGCGTCTCGACAACGACGGGCATGTGCACGCTCTTGCCGTCCGGCCCGCTGCCCTCGGGCTCGTCCCATCGGTGCTTGAAGTCGGCCTGCGCCTTGCTGACCATCTGGTTGCTGAGGCGCGTGAGCAGGCTCTGCAGCAGGTCGTTGATGCTGGCAATGTTGAACTCGAAGTTGTGGAGCGTGTCCATGAGCGTGCAAAGATCTTTTTTGAGGGGCAGCGAGTCCTTGCGGAAGTCGTTCAGGCCGCCAATGGACGCGCCGGCCACGGTCGAGATGTTCTGCGCCAGCTTCTCCCACGCGTCGTCGACCATCTTGCTCGCGCGCACGGCCGGCAGGTGGCGGCTCATGATGCGGTTGAACAGACAGAAGCCCGCGACGAGCGGGAACGCGTCGGCGAGCTGCGAGCGGTCCTTGATGATGAGCGAGTCGCTGAACTGGCTCATTTTCTCCTCGACGAAGTTGTGCAGCTCGTGCGAGCGGCCGAGCTTGTCGAAGACCATGTCGGCTTCGTAGAGCGGGCCCAGGTCGACGCGCAGCTCGGACTCGGTGAGGAAGATGCGGCCCGAGCGGCGGTACGCGAGCTCCGCCGGCGAGTTGAAGCGGAACGCGCGCAGGTGGCTGTGCCGGCTCACCGTCTCGGCCCACGCGCGCTTCTGGTTATCGAGCAGCTTGAACGCGCGCGCGCCAATGGCCGTGATCTGCTCGTGCAGGCTCTGCGGGCTGAAGTACGAGTCGAGCGACTGCAGCGTTGCGCGCGTGATCTCGCGCGTCAGCGCCGGCACGGACCGCGAGATGAGGGCGCCCATGCCCATGTGGCGCAGCTCGTCGAGCTCCATGCGCTGCAGGTCCTCGAGGTTCTGCATGGCCGCGACGCGGTGGTTGCTCTTGAGCAGGCGCTGCACCTGGTTCGTGTGCTCGAGCGCCTGCAGACACAGCCTCACGAGGTACAGCGACTGCTCGAGGTTCACGCGCGTGCGGTTCATGTTCACATGCCGCTGCGCGCTCTCAATGAGCTTGTCGCTGCTGCGCTCCATCTGCTTGCCGACGAGGTCCGACGTCTTGCGGATATGCGTCGCCGCCGCATTCACGAGACTGAGCTGGTCCGCAACGCTGAGGAACGGGTTGTCGCCGCTGTCGCAGATGGCCTTGATCTCGTTCTCGTGGTTCGTCTCGAGCTCCTGCAGCATGTCGCCGAGGTCCTCCGTGAGGTCGTTCGCCACGGCCGACTTCACGATCGTCGCCAGCTCGTCGATATGCATGTTCTGGGCCTGCTTCGTGCCGATTGCCCGGCTGCCGCTCAGCGGCGCCGCCACGGCGCCGGGCAATGGGCTCGGCGCGCGCGCGTCGCTGCTCTCGGCCGCGCTCGCGGCATACTCGGCGTCCGAGACTATGAGCAGATGGTTCAGCTGAAGCCGTAGCGTGTCCGACATTGGCGCCCGCACTAGCCACTTCTCGTTCGGCGCGGCTGCAGGGTGCCCAACGTGCCGGTTCAAGCAGTGGAGCGAGGCCTCGAGCCGGCTCACCATATACTATCATCAGCTGACCTGCGCGCCCACACACACACACACACACACACACAGGTCCCACACAGCAGCGGCAGCCGTAGTGGCTACAGCGCCTGTACGCGGCGGAATCGAGGACGCGAGATGCTACGCGATGCCCAACTAACTTTGCTGCAGGCGATGTACCATCTAATTTGCAATAGAGTTTAATTTTGAGTAGAGATCGTAAGGCAGCTACATTAGGTTAGCCGCAGATAGCTATGCGCATCGGCGCGCGCCGACGCCGTGTTGGGCCTGTGTAGTCACGCGCCGGCCGAGTCGCGGCCCGGAAATTTATGATGCATGGCGCCGCGACCGGCGCGTGCCTGATTTTTGCGCGCCGACGATCGCGCTAGGGCGATCCGCAGCCCTCGACCCGCCAGTCACGGCCGTTCATCTCATCGCTGGGCAGGGGTACCTGCAGCTATAGTGAGTCGCGCAAGGCGGTCGTGGAGAGCGGGCCATTCTCCTGCGCAGTCTCTCACCACCCGCCAGACGATTGCCGCCGCCTTTGCCGCGCATGCTTCTGTCGCAACTGCCGTGCGAGATTCTCGAGGCCGTGGCCGGCTTCTGCGGACAGGCCGACGTGATCAGCCTCGCCGTCGCGTGCCCGGCCATTGCGGGCGCCGTGCTGCCAAGCATCTACCGCTGCATCGTCATTGACGCCGCGCCCCGCCCGCTCGACGCGGTGCGGCCCGTACGCTGCGTGCGCGGGCGCGCCGTGCCCTGCACGGTCGTGCGCACAATCGCGGGCATCAAGCAGTGCCTCGAGGCGCTGGCGGCGCGCCCGCAGTTCGCGGCCGAGGTGCACAGCTTTGTGTGCCGCGGCAACGTAGCCATCAGCGACAACGTGTTCCTGCCGCTCGTGAAGACGGCGCTCGGGAACCTTGCGAACCTGCGCGAGCTCGCGTGGTCGGCGTGCCCTGAGCTGCCGCCGAGCCACCTGGCGCAGCTCGCACAGGCGCCCACAATACATCCCGTGCCGAGCGACACGCTGCCTGAGCCGAGCGACGCATTGCCGGGGGCATTGCCTGGGCCTAGCGACGCATTGCCTGGGGCATTGCCTGGGGCATTGCCTGGGGCATTGCCTGGGGCATTGCCTGGGGCGTTACCTGAGGCGTTACCTGAAGCATGCCTTGAGGTGTGGCTCGAAGTCCTTTGCGTGGACTTGGCCATCCGGCCCTGCGAGGTGTACCCGCGGCTCGCGTTCCCGCGCCTGCGCGTGCTGCGCGTGCGGCCGTTCCTCAATGCGGCCGTGCTCGCGTGGGTGAGCAGTCTCGTGCAGACGAGCCGCGAGCTCGAGGACGTGGAGCTCGGGCGCTTCCTCGACTCGAAGGCCGAGGTCGGCTCGAGCTACCGCTTTGTGGGCCTCAGCGACGTCCACTCGCGGTTCGACGCCGTGGCGGCGATCAGCGGCTTTTTTGGCCGCGTCGCGCCGGCCGACGCGCGCGACCGCTGGCAGCTGCGTCGCCTCGCCGTGTCGCAGACAGACACGACGAGCCTTGACGCGGCGCACTTGGCGCGCGCCGCCGACGTGAGCCGCCTGCACGAGCTCGTGCTCACGGGCTCGGGCCACGAGGACGAGGCCAGCCACCGCCTCCTCGCGCACATTGTTGGCGCCGGCCCGCAGCTCACGACGCTCGTCCTCGACTGGCGCGCGTCGCACGCGTGCATGCAGCGCATGTTTGAAGTCTGCTGCGCGCGCCTCGAGTCGCTGTCGCTGCACGTCCGCGAGCTGCGGCGCCACGCGATCGAGCTCGTGGCGCAGACGTGCGGCGCGACGCTGCGCCGCTTCACTGTGTCCATGGACGCGGGCCTCAGCCTCAGCGACCTCGAGCCGCTCGAGCAGCTGCGCGCGCTCGAGGTCCTGAAGATGCCGTTCAGCCACAGCGTGAACAGCTGGGAACTGGCGGCGCGCCTGCCGCGCCTGAAGGTGCTCGAGCTGGGTCTGTGCTCGGCGTCGGCCCCGCCGCGCGCCCTCTCGTCGTCGCGCGCGCCGAACATGGGCCTGCTCACGAGCGGCATCCTCGACGCCTGGAACGACCGCCTGCCGTCGCCGCTGCAGTACGGCAACATCCTGCTTGCCATGCGGCGGCACGCCGCGCTGTGCTACGTCGTCATCGACGGGCACACGACGTGCTTGCGCGACGAGGCGCCGCCGCTCAGCAGCTTCCTTGGCGCCTAGGCCGGCAAAAATAATGACTTGCAACGAATTGATGATCTGAACCTGCTGAACAGCGACGATACACGCACAAAACTGCGCATTAACGGCACCGGCGGCACCCCAGCGCGCTGACGCCGCTCGTGCCCATTTGCACAGGGAGCTGCGGCGACCTGCGCATACCTGAGCGCCGTTGAACGGCTCTGGAAACACGGCAAATGATACGCAACGATCCTAACGACTACGAACTAATATTTGGCTACTAACTTTGCGGCTCTATAGTAAGGCGTGTGCGGCCGCCGCGTGCGCCGTGTGGGCCAGCGGCCGCCGAGTGCGCCCGGGCACAGCGATGCTAGCAATTGAGCACAATGCGGCTCGCGGCGAGCTCGGCCGCCCTCCTCGGCGGACCCTCGGCAGGCCCCTCGTGCGCTGGGCCTGCACCAGAGGGGGGTTCGCGGCCTAACCCTTGCATGCACCCCAGCCTCATTTACGGCGAGGTGGCCGGACTGTCTAGGCGTCGCGTGCGGGTCAGCGCTGGGCCCGGCGCGCGTTAGTCAGCAGGCCGTGGTCCCACAAGGGCAGCTAGTCTCGGCGTCACAAGCCACCGGAGAGGGAACACTGCAACTGCCAAGGGACGCCTCGAGCCGCCGCCGCCGCGTCTGAACCTGTCGAGCATAGTAACCGGCATCTACTAATGGGGAAGGCATCGAGCAAGCTCACGAAGGAGGATCTCCGGCAGCTGAAGTCGCAGACGTACTTCGAGTCCAAGGAGCTGCAGCAATGGTACAAGGGCTTCCTGAAGGATTGCCCGTCCGGTGAGCTCACGAAGGACGGTTTGCGCGACGTCTACAAGAAGTTTTTCCCGTTCGGCGACCCGTCGACGTTCAGCGACCTTGTGTTCCAGGTATTTGACACGGACAATAGTGGCACCGTCGACTTCAAGGAGTTCATCACGGCGCTGAGCATCAGCTCGCGCGGCAGCGTGGACGAGAAGCTCGAGTGGGCGTTCAAGCTCTATGACCGCAACGGCGACGGCCGCATCAGCGCGAACGAGATGCTGCAGATCGTCGAGGCCATCTACAAGATGGTCGGCACGATGATGAAGCTGCCCGACGACGAGAGCACGCCCGAGAAGCGCGTGAACAAGCTGTTCGCCATCATGGACGCCGATCACGACGGGCAGATCACGTTCGAGGAGTTCAAGGAGGGCTCGAAGAAGGAGGACACGATCATGGGCGCATTGAATTTGTACGACGGACTCGTGTAATTTTCGCGTGCGAGGAACTCCGATGCAGAAGTCTGCTATTGTTGTCGCCGCTGCTACCGCTGCTGCCGCTGCTGCCGCTGCTGCTGCTGGTTGGCCTTGTGCGCCGTGCGGCGCCGCGCGTCGCAGTGCGTGCGCGCTTGGCCCCAACACGCCCTCGGCTCTGCTGGCTTTTTTTGATTAGCTGCCGACTCGCACGCTGCCGTGGCGCCAGTGCGCCAGCCGCTTCACTCTGCCTGCAGCGGCAAGGCGGCCCGCAGGCGCCGCAGCCCCGACCGCCCGCGCGGCTTCTGACTTTGAATTCATTATTTATATGTAGGAATAACTTAATTCGGGACACGCGTCTAGAGAAGCTCGTCCTGCGGGGCCTCCTCTAATGGCTTCTTGATGCGCAGAGCCATCGTCGTGGCCCAGCTGTCGAGCTTCGAGTAGCGGTCGTACTCGTAGAGCTTGTTCGTGAACAGCTCGGCGTCGCCGTCGCGCACGGCCTCCGTGAACGCCTGCAGGTACTCGTGCTCCTTCGTGCCGACGAACTCGGGCGACCACTCGTCGTACTTCTCGAGGTTCAGCTTCGCGGCCACGGCGTCGCCCTCGGCCAGCGCGCAGAACACGGCGCGGAAGAAGTATCCCTTCAGGCTCCACTTCGACAGGCTCGACGTGAGGCTCTGGCGAGCCACACGCTCGTAGTGCTCCATCGCAACGTCGTACTTGCCCTCCAGCGCCGACAGGTCCGCCACCTTCAGAAACGCCTTGTTGCTCAGCGCCTCGGCGCGGTCGTTGAAGAACCAGTCGCCCGAGTTCTCGTACGCCTCGATGGCGCTAGGCACGTCATCCAACTCGTTCTCGTAGATCGCGCCGAGGTCCATCTCGTACTGCGCGGCGCGACGGAATGCGCCGCGCAGCGTGAACAGGTGGATGGCCTCCTTCAGCACGCGCGCCGCGTCCTTCGGGTCGCTCACGCGGTACGCCTTGTAGGCGTCGACGAGCGTGTTCGCAGCATCGTCCTTCGACTCCGTCTGCTTCTGCAGGTCGGCCGCGCGCTCGAGCGCGCGGCCGGCCGCCGTGCCGTCCTTGTTCAGCCGGAACGCATTCGCCGCCTGCACGTACAGATCCGCCGCGTCCTCGAGCTGGAAGCTGCTCGAGCCAGTCAATTTCGAGAAGAACCCGCCCGACGAGCTCGCCTTCTTCTCGGCCTGCGCAAGTAGACTGTGCGGATCCATTTGCTCAATCCTGCTGCGAATGGTTGTGGGGTGCAAGTACGGCCGGCCGCGGTTAGGTCACCACCGCCACGATCATGGGACTTACGGGACGGCACCCAGGCGGCCACGTAGGGCGCGCGCGGCACACACGCAAGACGAGACAGCCAGTCACGGCGCTGCAGAACTTGCGTTCGAAAATGTGTCGCCGTGCAGACGTAATTGCCCGGCGCAGGGCTGTCGAAAGGCCTCTAAAACTCACATAGCATGCTAAAGAGTAATACTTATTATACGGCGGCGCGGCTGCGCCAACGTACTTAACTAGTCTTTTAACACCTCAAACACAAACAGCTTTAAATTATATTTAGTGTGCTCGGCGCCGCCGTCACTACTGGCGCCGTTGCGGCGCCCGGCACGCGCGTGCGCGCAAGAATTGCCCCCGCGCGGACTGCTTTGTGAAGAACGCGCTCAGTGCGGGGCCAGCGCCATGCACAAGCTAGCGGTCTAGCCCTCAAACCCCGTCGTTGTGAGGATACCGGGCAGTGGCTCGCCGCCAAGCTTCAGCAGAAGGCCAATGGACAGCGCGCTGGCCACGACAATGGCGACCGTCGTGCCCACAATCAGATTCGCCTGGAAGCTCACATCGCGCTTCGAGCAGTCGTTCCCGCCCCAGTAGTACGTATAGCCGTCCTTCTTTGTTGCCGTGCACACGCACGCATACCGGCCGTTGCTGCGCTTCGCACAGCCGCCGCGGCCCGAGCAGCCGTTTGTCACGGCTTCGCAGTCCTCCTCCGAGTCGAAGAAGTCCGGAATGCTAATGTATGACATGTTCCTTGCCCGCGCCTGCTCGATGAGAGAGCTGCGCGGCCGGCTAGGCGTGTGAGGCAGGCCAATGAGCATGACCTTCGACTTTGCGATTTTCTGCAGCTCGGCAGCAACGCCGTCCACCGCCGCATTGACGCGCAGCACGGGGTGCTCGAGCAAGTCGGCGCGGCCCATCTCCGAGACGTGGCGCCGTGCAGCGCCCGCCGTGAGGCCGTGCAGCGCGTCCTTGCTCAGGTACAGCTGCGGCGAGCCGAGGTGCGACTCAGCCTGCTCAATGTCGAAGTTGTCGACGAGCACGACGGCCGTGTTGCGCTCGTCCATGAACGTGGACGGCACGACGCGCAGCGCGCGGTCGGCATCCTCGGAGTGGGCCACACTGCCATCGCCGCGGAAGTGCGAGAGCAGTGCCGATGCTTCGCCGGCGTCGAACACACCCATCCCTGCAGGCTGCACCTCCACATTGGGGAAGTACACAGGCAGCGCGCCGTCGTGCGCCGCGGCCGCGGCCGAGGCCGCGCCAAACAGCGCGCAGCTCAACGCAGTCAACAGGAGCATGTCGGATGACTAACTATCGCCGGGGCCTTAATATGCGGCGGTGCCGGGCGCGCAGTGGCATGGCCATACGCACTGCGTGCGCGCGGCAGCAGCCTCGCGCGCATTCGTCGGCGGCTTGCGTGGAGCACTCAATGCATTCGTATTAATATCGTTACTCGTTAAGCTATCCTAAACGCGCTCGGCAATGCCGATCGCAACGCGGCAGCCCTGCTTGATCGTCTCCGTGAGCAGCCAGTACGGCCGCGCACCGTGCGCGTCGTGCTCCACGGCCGTGTCCAAGTGCTCGAGCTCGTCGTCGCGGAACTCGGACACAAGCTTCTTCAGTGCGTCGTAGTTTGCGCTCTTCGGGAAGTTGTCGTGCAGGTACCGCAGCTGCGCATTATAGTGGCCGCCGATAACAGTCTCCACTGCCTCCGTGCACGCCATGGCCGCCTCCTTGCCGCGCAGCGCCGTGGCCGCTCCCAAGGTAAACGCCGCCGCCTTCCACACGGGCGTGAGCAGCGACGGCCGCACGCGGCCATCTACTTGCAATGTGTCGAACGTCTGGTGGTGGTGCACCTCCTGGTCCCACATGTGCTTGATTAGGGGCTCGAGCTCGGGCTGCGTGCGCGACAGCACCATGTGCTGGCCCCAGTAGATGTAGTCGGCAGCCAGCTCGCCGGCCTGGTCCACACGCACAAGCCTTTGCAGAAACTGGCGATGCGCGTCCGACGCCGGCTTCGTGGCAACGGCCTTGATCGCCTTGGCTAGTTTCGTCGTCATGGCAGGGCAGGCTGAGCGCGATGTTAGCCTGCATTATAAATCGCGGCCGCGCTCGAGTAGTAAGCGCGGCATTGGCCGGTGCGCGCGGTAACTGGCCTTCGTTGAAACAGTACTGAGCGTGCTTATATCTTTTACGGTGTGCTCGATGTACTCATTGTAGTTGTTTGTATTGATTGCGCGTCCTGTTGCCTCGGCAACAGATTGGAGCGACTGCGACTTTGGCTCGTGCCGCATACGTTGCCATTTTGCTCGCTTTTAAGGTGACTCCATTCCATAAATCCGCAATCCTTCTATATTTCCCGAATTGACGCTCACGAACTAGCCCGCCGTCACTGCTCTGCCCTGCTGTGCGCCATATAGCTGTGCGCCACATAGCAGGCTTCGTACAGATTCGGCATCATCGGCAATGCAGCACTATACAACGATAATCGGTACTTTACGGCCGACAAGCAGCTAAGTATCTGATAGTAATGCTCCAATTGGTCACTATAGAGCAGAATGTCTCCGTGGCTATAAGCCTTGTCTGGCATCCGCCCTCACTGCCGTGTACTTCGAGGGCCCACTTCTAGATTGAGTAACGTGGCAGGGGTTAGCGCACTCTCATCATGGACGCAGGGTCCAGAGTCTTTGTCATTTGAGTAGATGTACAGAAGCGAATATTAAACCGAACGCGAGGCGCAGGTAAGCTCGCGGACATCGAACTAAAGAGCATGTTTGGCGTTAGGCTTGTGAGGCGCGTTTCTGCGTGCTCGATGCAGTGTTGGCTATTGCAAACTACTGCGCACTTTCCTTACGAGAGTCGGTCGCCGCCCTCCTTTCGGCGCGTGCGAATGCGGCCGCTTCATTGCGCTCCCGGAATCTTTAGCACTACCTCGCGTGTACGACGTCATTGATTGTGGCGGCTTGCAGAAGCGCTCAATGATTCTCGGTGGTAAGGCAGTTCTGCGGGAACTCCCGGCACGCGCCCCACGCCATACGACCCTACATTTCAGGAATACACTTATTTGCCCACCACCAGCAGCTTCACTAGCTCCTTCCTAAGCCTGACCGTGATAAGAGCGCATCGCGCGCCGCCCCTAGAGGTGCTCAAAGCTGATGGTACTCAGCATGAAAAGAACAATTACTCAATGTATAATGTTACAGAATAAATTAAAACCGAGATCCGGTCTCTTTTGAGGCCCGCCTAGATGCGGCAGTTTTCGAGGCCAATGACGAGAATGTCCTCTGCTCCACGGTCCGTGAGGTCGTCCATAACCTCGGCAATGCGCTTCTTCTCAACCATGCTAGACACAGCAACCCATGCCTCGTCGTCCAGAGGCGACACTGTAGCCGCGCGGCGGCCCGGCGTGATCTTCAGCACGGCAGCAAGGTTGTCGCGGCGAATGTTGTAGTTGCAGAGCACGAAGCGTGTCGACGCCACGACACCCTCAATGCGCTTGCGCAGAATGTCTGAGAGCTGCGGGTTCGAGCTTGTGCTCGACGAGATGAGTCGTGCGCTCGTGTCGAGCACAGTATCAATGGCCATAAGCCCGGCCGCGCGCATCGTCTCACCGCTCTCAACGAGATCAACAATGGCGTCACCGACGCCGAGTGCAACGGCCGCCTCGACGGAGCCGCCAACAAACTTGATCTTAGTGTCGAGCTTCTCGCCCTCCTTCTTGCCCTCGAGCTTCGCGAAGTACTTCGTTGTGAGGTTCGTGAACGAGGTCACAATGGTCTTGCCAATGAGCTGCTTCGGGTCACGGATGTCGCCGTTCTCCGGCACCTGCACTTGCAGCTTGCACTGGCCAAACTGCAGGTCGAGCAGGTCGTTGCAGTCGACGCCGCTCTCGTACACCTGATCGATACCAGTGATGCCAAGCGAACAGCGGCCCTCGGCCACGAATACGGGAATGTCGGCAGCGGGCAGGAACACGAGCGCCACGGGCAGGTTTGTGGAGATGGCAATGTCCAGGCGGTTCGAGCGGCGGAATTTGACATCGGCGCCAAGCAGCAGCTTCGCCGTCATTTCAGCAAGCCGGCCCTTCTTCGGCACGGCAAACAAGAGCCTATCATCGAGGTGAGCGACCAATTCCATTATAATGCGATGCGCGGTTCAGGACGGGTGCGTACGTAGGTACCAGGAAAGTGTGTGTGTATTATGCGTGCCACACGTTTTTGGGGACCACCCGTTTTCACGCGCCCTTGCCCCGCGGACCAAATGACTCAGTGGGCCTACGGTGGCCCGCCGCATTAACGAGAGATAGCTGCTGCTGACGGAGGCCGGCGGCGGCACGAGAAACTGCTCGGCCGCTTCTCCTGCTTACTCATTCAGGGCTTTGGGCTGGGCTAGTATGCTTTGTAATACGCGTCCTGGCCGGCGCGAGGACCCACTGCGCGCATGCTCCGCATCTCAGCAGTATATAGTGTGTCTGGTCACGGGGTATGCACCAGGGTACGGTCTGGGCCGGCGCTGGGAGCGGTAGCACCTAATCGTGGAACCAGCCCAAATTTTTCATCCACACTCGCTCAGTCGTCGATTCACAATGGATACTAAGACTCCTGTTAAGCTTGCTAAGGTCACAAAGGTGCTCGGCCGCACGGGCTCGCGCGGTGGTGTCAGCCAGGTGCGCGTTGAGTTCATCGATGATGAGAGCCGCAGCATTGTCCGCAACGTCAAGGGCCCCGTGCGCGAGGACGACATCCTCTGCCTCATGGAGTCTGAGCGTGAGGCCCGCCGCTTCCGCTAAGATCCTCTGCCCCGGATTCTCCGTTGGTGTGCTCCGGTGTGCCGCATCTATTATTATTGAGCCGGCCGAGCAGGGCTGGGCCGTGTGCTGAAAATGAGAAGCACTGTCCACGATAGTTGCTTAAATAAATGAACTCATAATACTTACTGCCTTTTGTGTTGGTTGCGCAAGCACCGCCTCTCATTAAAGGGGCTACATGTAGATCGCGCCTCGCAGATGCTAGGAGCCGGGGGCGGGCGGGGTTCGTGTTGCCTACGCGCGCGTCCGGTCCGCTCCAGGCTGAGCGCGCACGCCTCGTCTGTTTCTGGGCTTGGCTGCGTCCGCCTGCCACGACGTGTAGCCTTCGTGCTGTTTCGCCCTCGCTGCAGCGTGCCTGAAGCCGCTGCTGGCCCGCGTTATTAGGCGCCGGGTCCACCGCGGCTCAACACTGGATCTTTCGCTACGGCTATTAGGATTAAGGTAGATAAAATAATAATAAATAATGCCCCCACAGAGAGTGCTGGGCGGGCGTGGTGTGGCGTGTGTGCGCAGTGTGTTTGCTGCCGTTACGAGCGCTCGGCCTCCGTCATTGAATCGAAGTTCAGCAGGAAGTCCGCGTATAGCTGCAGCTCCTCAACGCTCACCATTAATTGAAAGTCCAAAAGCACAAGAAACTGCAGCTCCAAGTGGTTCAGCTCCTCTACAGGCAGGCCGCCTACCTTCGCGTAGCGCGAATTCTTGTAGAAGATGTCGCTGAAGAACTTTGAGGCGACCGTCATCCCGGCAATCATGAGTCGGTGCACGTTGTAGCTGTCGAGCACGAACAGCGACTTTTCCGGCTCGCTGCTCAGGCTGAGGCCCTTCTTCGTGACGCGGTCCAGGTACACCAGCAGAGCCAGAAATACGTCGGCCGTCGTGGGACAATACTTCAGAATGCGTACAAGGTACGCGTCAATGCCGATTCCCGGCACGTTGCAGCCGTGAAATCCGAGCAGCGTCGACTGGAAGTGCTCGCCCTCGGCATTGACGGGCTTCGGTAGCTTCAGCATCTTGCGCTCGCTTTCTGGCGGGTAGAGCCGGTCGTTCGTAGTGATGATGCGCTGCAGCGTCGTCGTCATCATGGCGAGGACCTGGCTCGTGTCGCATCCGCGGAAGTGGAATATGTGGGTGTGAGGCGGACAGGGCAGGCCGCTGAGGATGCTGGGCGAGAGCTTGTCGAACGTCGTCGCATGTGTGCGCGGCGGGCTCGCCGTCGTCTGGTGCTGCCAATCCGAGTCAATGCTATGACGGCCCTCAAGCACGGGCTCTGCCGGCGGGTGCTTCGCGTCCTCGGGCGGCGCTGAATTAGGTGGTGTCTCGTGGCGGAACACCTGGCGGCCCGTGGCCGTGGCCACGGACATGGCTGACCCGTTCGTCGTGCTCACGGCGCGCTGCGGGATGAACTGCTGCTGCTCGGCGATGGTCGGCGCCGAGCCGCGCCGGCTCTGCGCGATCATCGAGCTGAGGAGCGACCGCTGCGGCCGATGCGGGGACGACGCCTCAGAGGGCGGCGACATGGCAAAACTGTGGTGGCTCGAAGACGGCCAGTGCGAGTAGTTGCGGCTGCGCTCAATCTGCGACGGCGCCACGTACGAGCCGCTCGCCGAACCGGCGCTCTGGCCTGGCACGGCCATGAACCGGCTCGACACGCTGGACACGTTCGAGTACGCATCCGTTGCGTACGGCTGGGCCTGCAGCGGCGTGTAGTAGGCGCTGGCCTTTGAGGCGGATCCCGGCACGGCGTCTGGCAGTGTGCCCGGTATGCTCCCCGGCACGTTACCGGGCACACTTCCCGATAAAGATCCCGGTACATTACCAGCTATGCTGCCCGGTATGCTGCCCGGAACGCTGCCCGGTAGCGAACCGGCTATATACGGTGGGCCAGGCGTGAAGCTGCCTGGCATGTTGCCATTAATGGCGCCGGCGCCTGGTACGCTGCCGGGCACGCTACCCGGAACGCTGCCTGGTACACTGCCCGGTACACTGCCTGGCACGCTGCCCGGTACACTGCCTGGCACGCTGCCCGGTACGCTGCCCGGTACTCCCATGTGTGCGCTGGGCGCGGCGCCAGACATGCCCGCGTAAAAGCCGTGGGCCGAGTGCATGGAGCCTGACATGGACTGAATTGACCCAACGGAATCGTGGCGCCCGTAGTGCATCTGCGCGCTATTGAAGCTGCTGGTGGCGCTGCCGGGCACGGACCAGTTGCTGCTGGACGCGTAGTAGCTCAGGACGGGGTCGGCATTGCGCGCGCTGTAGCTCTGGGGCTCGACGGCCGGGTCCTCGAGATCGGAGCCCTCAATGACCATGGCATTCTCGAGCTCCATCTCTCCGTCGCTGCCCCCATTTTGCGTCGTGTCGGGCGGCTGCATCATATCAAAATTGAGCCCCTTGGTCCCGCGACGCGAAGATCACCGACTCTTATCAAGCCCTACGCTAAGGATTCGATCTGCAACTGGAGACTGTTGTGTGGCTGCGTGCAGCTGCGCTGCGCTGACAAAACACGAGGCACGGTCACCGATGTGGGTAAACAAACCGCCTGGCAAACGAGGCATTAATCCGCCCGATTCGCAGCTAAATGCCGGCCGCGGGCGCGGGTTTTTATTGCCGCTGCTGTGGTTGGCGCATCGCTGCCGTGCGTACGGCGGAGCTTTATTTTACGTAGATTTAGTGTGCAGCCCGCGATAGGCGCGAGCCCGACTCCGAGCTACGGTGAGGCCCTGCAGGCCACCTGCACGCCAGACGCAGTGCCCGGAGCCTGGGACCCCGTCAAGCGCTCCCACGCAGGGCATCGCATCGCTCCGGAAAGGGGGGGGCGTGTCAGCCGGCGTTGAGTCTGACAAATCTGTAATGTCGACACGAGCTAAGGCGTTCTTTGGCTTCTCGGTGGTCTCGGCCGTTGTGGTCATTCCCTGGGTCCACTACGTGCAGAGCGAGCAGCGCGAGCTGTTGCGCGAGGGCCCGCAGCGCGACGCTGAGCGGCGCTCGAGGAAGGCCGCGCAGCGCGAGCTCACGGCGGAGCAGCGCGAGCGCGCCCTCGAGTACGAGGAGCAGAAGCGGTTGAGGGCCGAGTACTCGCAGACGCAGGACGTGTCGAAGCGCGATCCCTAAACGCGCGGTAACGGGCCGCGGCGCCGCTATCGAGCACCTCGAGCACCCGCCCGCCCGCCGCCTTGGCTACCGTGCTTATGAAATATGTGTGCGCTATGAGTCTTGTGCGGCCGATTCCTGCCCAATGCCCAGATTTGCCGCGGCGTGTCACTCGGAAGGCAGCAATGGCTTGCCCTGCGTAAGTCCGCTTGCCGCTACGTGTATTCTGTGGCCTGCCGCCGCCGTCGTCGCCGCTGCCTTGCCGCGCAGTTGGTTGCTTTTGGGGTTGCCGTTGGCAGTTGCGTTGTCAGCTGCATGTCCAATGCAGCTGCAGTGCAAGTTACAGCGTCTCAGCGACGTTGCTCGCTACGCGCGGTTGCTCTATCTTAGCGGCAGCCCGGCACAATGCTAGCAGCCGCGCGCGCGGACCGCCGCTCCTACGCGTGCCGTTGTGGTAATGTAAATAGGACTCGCTCCGGCGATCGCAGTCTTCTGCGCTCTGCGCTCTGCGCTCTGCACTGTACATATTTAAGCAGAGGCCGGGGTGAACCGCCATTTGTACATATTATACGCTTGGACTTTGAGTCCTATATGACCATAAAGACGAATCTACAAATCGAGCCTGTGATCGTGGGGTTCGACGTAGCGTGGGCGACGACAGCGAGGGCTCTCCTCCGGCCGCTCGTACTTGGCACTTGCGTTCGTCTACCATGGTTAACCCTACCTACGCGTTGAGAGCCAGAGCCAAGGGTGGTGGGTGCTGCTGGGCCAAGGGTTCCCCTGCACGCTCTCGGCCACGCTCTCTCACACGTGCCAGGGCCGGGATCTATAGGGCTCTTAGGTAATGCAGTGAGAGGCTGCCGTCGTAAAACTTTTCAGCGTCCAAAGTCCCGACACCCCACTCAACAGCCTGACGCGTCCCCGTGACTAGGAACACCCACATCGTAGCTGGAAAACTACGAACTTCAGTTCGCAGCTTTAGCAGGAAGACAAAATGGCAGCTCGCGTCACGTACCGCCGCAGGAACCCCTACAACACAACGTCTAACAACGTTAAGCTCATCAAAACGCCTGGCGGCAAGATCCGGTACCTTCATGTGAAGAAGACCGCGACTTCGCCCAAGTGCGGCCAGTGCGGCATTGCTCTGGCTGGCGTTGTTTCCCTGCGCCCGAACCAGTACCACAACGCCAAGCGCAGCGATAAGACGGTCCAGCGTGCCTACGGTGGCTCGCTCTGCGCCAACTGCGTCAAGGAGCGCATCATCCGTGCCTTCCTCATCGAGGAGCAGAAGATCGTCAAGCGCGTCGTCAAGGAGAAGATGAGCGCTGCTGCTGCTGCCGAGAAGAAGGGCAAGAAGTCCGCCAAATAAATACATAACTTATTGTAATGATCGCATTCAGTGGTGCGTCGTCTGACTCCTGGGTCTGTTCTCTTGTGGCTGCGAGCTTAGTGCCCGCGCGTCCGCGGCAGCAGCCGCAGCTGCATGCACAGAATATTATCTGTGCTTTAGTGGCGCCAGCAGAGCTAGCGCTCGTGCTTAGCGGCGTTGACTGTCGTGCAAGGTGCCGCCTCAATGCGGCTCTCTTATCTGCGCGAGTTGCGCGCAAGCTTGCAGCTTCATATGCTCTTATGAAGCACAGGCAAGCAATTCGTGCCACTTATGCAGTTGTGCGGCTCGACGCATCTGCTTTCAATTTGCTCGTCGTCCGCTCTCTACGCTGCGCGTGCGTGCGGCGCTTAGTGCGCGCCGAACTGGGACTAATTATTCAGACGGGTCTGGGGCAGGTCACGGCCGCTTAACCTATAAAAGCCGCCCTAAAGACCCCCCACCGTGCAGGAGGCCGCTGCGCAAGGCTGAATGCCAGTATTTTTGCTGAAAAACCGCTCCGAGGACCTCGAAAATGGCCACCAGGACCCGTATGAGCAGTGCATCCCCGATATCCGCTTTGTGCCCATTATGGATTACCACTGCATAAACCTGGCCGACCTGACGCAGACGCTGCAGCACCCCGAGTCCGTGGACGGCCTCGTCGTCACCTCGCAGCGGGCGGTCGATGCGCTGAAGGAGGTGCTTCCCCAGCTGCCGGCGCGCATTTTCGAGCAGCCTGTGTACACGGTTGGCCCCACGACGGCGCAGCGGCTCGTGCGCCTCGGCTTCACGCACGTCAAGGGCGCCGAGTCGGGCTCGGGCGGCTCTCTGGCGGCCGCAATGGTTCAGGATCTGCCGCCGCGAAGCCGGCTCGTGTTCCTGGCCGGCGAGATCCACCGCCCGCTCCTGCCCTCGAAGCTCGCCGAAGCGGGCCACGCCGTCACCACGAAAATCGTTTACCGCACAACTCCTAACGGCGACGTAGCCGCACACCTGCGCGAACATGTGCAGGACGGCGACTGGATCGTGTTCTTCTCGCCGAGCCACACGCACGAGGTTCTTGCATTCCTGCGGGACGCGCCGGCGCGCGTCAACCTGGCCGCCATTGGGCCGACGACGCGGGACTTTCTTGCCGAAAACGGGTTTGCCGTGGACGCCGTGGCGCCAGAGCCGGCCGCGGAGGGTCTCAAAACGGCCATAGACGCGGCGCGCCCGTAACGAGATCCGCCAAAGTGCATTTTTTGGTTTAACGGCAGCTTGGCGTTGCATTGCGGCGGCCGTAGAGCCCCCACTAATTAGCGCTAGGCCGCTTATTGTAAATACATGCATCTATAATACACAATGTTTGTCAGTTGCTTTTTTTTTCTGTGGTTCGAGGATCATCAGAATGTAATTGCCAGCATGTTCGTTTCGGGAATCACGAGCACGCGCGTGTTCGCGTGCTTGGCAACAACAACTGTGTCGCCCGCGTCGAGAACCTCGACGGAGTCCTCGGACTCGTCCTGGTCTATTTCCTGTTCCGTGACGGGCCGGATCAGCACGTTTGGCAGCAGCAGTTCGCCAGAACGGTTCGGGATGAGATGCAGCCTTTCGTGGACCCTGTCGGCGCCGCGGAAAACTCCTTTTACCTTGCCTGTGTAGGACCATCCCTCGGACAAGCGGTCCAGCTCGTACGCGAACAGGCGCTCCTTCACGTCCTGGTGCGCCTGTACAGCCATTGTCTCGATCTTCAGCTGCACCGGAATCGAGCCGCCCACAACGTACTGCGGCGGACCCTCCTCGAGGCCAACATCCACGTAGTGCACAAGCTCCGTATCCGGGTTCGGCACCTCGAGCTCCATGGTCGCGTTCAGACTCGAGAAGTCCTCGCCCGTGCTCTTCAGCCCGTCGCGGATCGCCTCGCGGATGAGCACGGCAACGCGGTCGGCGTGCTGCGGGTCCATGTGCTCGAACTCGTGCGCCACGTACGGCGCGACGGCGCTCAACGGCACCTCGGCCAGGCCGCGCGTCACGTACTGCTCAATGTCGATGTGCCCCGACAGCTGCTGCGCCACGCTGCCCACGCTCGGCGCGTAGCACTGTAAGCCCTCCTTCTTCAGCGCGGCAACGCAGGCATCGAAAAGGATGCGCTGGCACTCCCAAAGTAACGAGCGGTATGTGAGCGAGAGATGCATTTCTTGCGAGCCTGTTCGCGCGGGCTCGGTCCGTTTTGATAGCGAGAACACGTACGACACGGGTGCGCTCTCGAAGGCCAGAAACTCTTGGCGCCGGTGCTCAAGCGCAAACTCGTTCACGTCGTAGGCCCGCGACGCCGTCAAGTCAGCGCTGCAGAACACGATAGGCACGGACGTGATGGGCTTGACTAGGAACTGCGACAACACGTTGGGCGGCGTGCGGAAGTACTCCTGGAAGTCGACGCTCACGGACAGGCCGAAGTTCACGGTCTCGCGAAACTCGTATGTACAGTCGTCGTAGGCGATAATAACGCGCAGCTGGCTCACGGGGTTGTCGTGGTCTACGAGCGCTGGCACGCTGACCTCGGCGCTAGTGAAGTTCGCCAGGGTCTGCAGGCCCTCCGTCTTGTCGAGAAGCAGCTGGAGGTGCAAGTCAATGGGCTGGAACTGCACTTTCGCGTGCTCAATGTTGCGAGGAGACGTGAGCTTCATGTTCAGATTGCGCTTGCGCATGCTGTATGTCTTCGCCAATGTGATCTGCGCGTGAAACGCAGTCGCGAGCGGCCGCATGGCGATGAGCACGTCGGTGAATAAATGAACGAGCGTCTGCTTTTGCGACCGCAGCTCAATCTTGTGTAGCCGCAGCGTGCCCTGGATGAAATGCTTAGTATAGAGCCGCACGGGTCCGCCGTCGGCGTTCTGCAGCTCGCGCGACGCGAACACAACTTGGCTCTTGGCCGGCCCCTGGTCCGACTCAACGGTCGCCACAAGCTCTGCCTCGTCGAGGGTGATGAATGCGTGCTGGCCATGCAGCGGCACGAGCGTCAGATCCAAGTAGTAGCCCTTCTCGTCGCCGCGCAGGTAAGGCTCGACGCGCGTGTCGAACCAGTGGTCAGCAGAGTGCTCAAGCGCGCGCGACGCGCCCAGCTGCTGCACTAGGTCGACGGCGCGCTTCACCATCTTGTCGGGAACCTGTTGGTACGTCATGAGGCTCAAGACCTGCCACGCCAGCTCGAGCACCTGGCTCTGCTTGCCCAAGTGCTCGGCGCAGTCGAGAGCGACGCCGACCATAGCGGCCTGCGACTTCTCCTGCGGAGCTAGCTGCTGCAGGCGCGGGCACGTCTCAAGGAGCTCCCAGGCGCCCTCGTAGTTATTGCTATGGTATTCCATGAGCACAAGCTGGCCCGTGAGCCGCACGACGGCTCGCTTCGCGTCCGACACGCGGAAGTATTCGATCGCCTGTTTTGTGAGGCGTACAAACTCGTCGCGGAACGCCTGCTCGGACGCGAGCTCGGGGATCTCAAGCTCGCGGCCTCCCAAATGCTCATTTCCGTCGCGCGGGTCCTCGTCCAGCTGCACGTCGTTGAAGACGCCCGGTATTGTATAGCCTTTGAGCAGACCGAGCGCCTGCAGCGCGTCGCGCTCCGCGAGCAACAAGTCGCCCTTGCCGTCAACCAGCTTCGACGAGCCAATCTCCGTGACGCGCGCGTAAAGCTCGCGCGCTACGTTGAGCAACCACGCGTAGGCGCTTTGGCGGCCCGTGAGCTCGTTCAACGAGCTGAGGAGTGTTGGAAGGCGAGCAAGGGCGAGCCGGAGCCCGGACTGTACCATCTGGTCGGCCAGCGAGTCGACCTGCTCCTCGTGCTGCCGGCGCGCGGCGGCCATTGCCAGCAGCAGTGCGACCTGGCGCGCAATGACGTGGCGGTACGCGTCGAAGTGGGCTGTCGTCTGGGCAAGCATGGGCTCGACAAGGGCGTTGTGGGCGCCAATAAACCCGGCCGGCACGGCGGTCTCTCGCGTGCGCGGCCACTCGTTCTCGGCGAGCATACGCTCAAGGAGTTCGTAGATGGAGAGCGCGTCGTCGAGCAGATTCATGCTCTCGTAGGCCCAGGCCAGACTCTCGTGCACAACGAACATGGCGCCAAAGTTCCACCCAGGAATGTCGCGCGTCGCCTTGAGCTTACGGATCTCCGAATCCAGCATGTCAACCCGCGAGCTGAACGCCCACAAAAGCTGCTCCTTGATGAGCTTGCGCAGGCGCGTCCAGTCGCTGCCGACCTCGGGGTTCAGCTGGATGCAGTGCTCGGGCTCGAACTCGCTCGTGATGCGCGTCCACATGGCCTTCACCTGCTTTGGCGTGTTCGAGGGCAGCACTGAGTGCACGACGACGTAGCCCGTTGGGTCGCGCACTTGCACCTGGTTCTTGAACCAGTCCTTGCCGATCTGGCGCAGCTTCGAGCGGTAGATCTCGAGCGGCGCCGTCTCAAGGACGAGCAGCTGCACGAGCGGCGCATTGTTGAGGCCGGCAATCTGGTGCTGCGGCTGGCGCTGGCCCATTTCGGGTGTGAGCTGCAGCTCGAGCAGGGGCACCGTGCGCACGGCCGCCGACGTGAGCGCGTCGGCGTCGCGCGGCGCGTCCAAAAGCTCGACAGACTTGAGGCCGCTACTGCGTGGGCTTGTAGCGGCGCTCGCGCCCGCCTCGGGCCCGGCACCTTCGCCCGTGCCGCGGCTCGACGGGCGCCAGTGCAGGTTCGTGAGCACCTTGAGGCTCTCGTCGACGCGCGTCTCGTACTTCTTGAAGACGCCCTGAGGGTCCGTGAACGCCACGACTGCCGCGTTCATTCCCAAATTTCAGCCGCCCAACCCCCCGTCAGCAAAGAAGCAGAATGGCCGAGCGGAAAGAATGGCGCGGCCAACGGTTTGAGGCAGCAGGCAAGGGTGCGCGCGCCGGCCCGTGGGTTTCGCCTACCCGCGCGACTCGCGTCTGCTCCGCGATACGGCTACCCCAGGCAGGCGGAACATTTAGGTAGCCCAAGTCCAGCAGCTGCCGCCGTTAACTACTAGCCTGACCATTATAGCCTAATTATATTAGGCACAACGTATCGGTTCGGGGATGGCGCGACGCAATGAGTCGGACCGCGCATCCGAGCTGCCGCGGCACCTGCGCAAAGATCCCGCCCGGCAGCGCCAGAGCCTGGCCAGCCGGTTCAATTTCTCGTGGCTCGGCGGCATGGCGCGGCAGCTGCGCAGCGCGCTGAGCAAGGAGAACCGCGCTGAGGCGCAGAGTGTGCGCCGGCAGTCGGACACTGCACGGCGCTTCAGGCAATCCGAATTGGAGGCGCGCCACAGCATGCAAGTCGAAAGTGCGCAGCCTCAGAGCGTCGCGACGGCGCCGAGCGTGCCGAACGATGCACGCGAGAAGAGCAGCTCAGCAGCCGAAGAAAATGCACATATGCGGCCTGAGCAGGCAGCGCCGAGTCGAGACGAGGCGAGCGCGAGCGCGAGCTCGAACTCCGACGAACATGACGAGCTCGAAGCGGGTGAATTCGACATAAACTACGATGAGGAGGACTTTCTGCCTGACGACGCCGTGCAAACACAAGGCAATACAGACATTTACGGAGGCCGGCACGACGCAGCGTTCGCGGGCGACGAGCACTCGCATGCAGAGCCCGCTCACGCCGCGCACTTTGCGGCAGACGGCGTTGACGCTGCGGATATGGATGCTGAAAATTTGGGCGCTGACGACGTTCAGGCCGAGGAGGAGCTGGACGCTGAAGACTTGGAGGCCGAGGAGCTGGATGCGGAAGCGTTTGATGCTGACGACCTGGATGCTGACGAGTTCGAGGCCGAGGACTTCGAGGCTGAGGAAGTGGATGCTGAGGACGTAGACGCGGACGACGTGGACGCAGACGACGTGGACGCAGATGTTGTAGATGAAGATGCGCGGGCTGAGGAATCACTGTCGCGCGCGGCGGCGAACGGCGCGGTCCAGGACGCCGAATACCATGAACTAGCCAATTACGACGCAGAGGGCGAAGTGGGCTCGGCAGACGAGGCTGCGATTGCGCCCGTCGAGCCTAGCGACCACGAGGCGCAGGAGTACGAGCCAGAGCTCAGTAGCATGTCCGTGTGGGAGGGGGCGGGTTTCGACTCCTATGACCCAACAGTGTATATTGACTACGACCAGGCGCCAGCCGATAGCGAGGCAGAGGTGCGGCCGGCAGCGGAGCTGGACTCAAAGCCGGAGATGAGGCGCGGCTCGTCAGAACCACCGACATCAACCTCTGCAGATGCTGCTATAGCAAATGCGGACGAACACGAGCTGGCGCAAGTAGCAAAGCCAGAAGCTGCGCCCGCGACCGTCACCGCTAGTGCCAACTCGGCGTCTGGATTGGCGCTGCCGCTAGCGGGTTCGCGCCTGGAGCCCGCAAAGCGGTACGTCGGTTTCCACTTCGGCCCGGCCCTGGACGCAGCCCCTACTCACACAGCGAGCCGTACAGAAAATCATACAGCTGCTGCGTCCTCGGCTGCGCGCGAAGCTGAGCCGACGAACTGGCCCGTACCCAGTGCGCCAAACGTGCACTCAGAAGACGGCCGCGGCCAAGACATGCGTGCCGTGGACGATGACAAAAACAATTATGACGAAAATGCTTGCGACGAGCTGCGGAAGAACGTAGCTGAAATGCCGCATGCGGAGAACCGCGCACATGACACTAGCTTTACTCAAAGCATCGATGAGAACCCGTATGCAGGGCTCTGGAATCTGTTTAATGTCGGCTTCACTGTCGCTCCGGCAAGTACTCCTGTGAAGGAGAAACGAGCTCGTAAGCCGCGCGAGACTGTGAGCCGGCCCGAGCCGGAGGTCTCGCTGGCGGATGAGTTCCACGTTCTGGCCCAAGCCGCCCACAGGGTAATGGCAGGGTCAACTCTATTCGGCGGTGCACCGGCCACGAAACCGAGGATACACGTCCCGAAAGAATCGCGCGCACCAGAGCTCTCCCCTGAAGACCAGGACCCGGCACTGTTTAACCGTCGCGTCTCGAGCATTGCTCACGATCTCTTCTCCAACTCTCCGCTGTTCGGTGGTAAGCAGAGCGGCCCTGAAGATGCGGCTGCCCCAGCATCTGAAGTGCGATTGCAAGTTCAGGACGAGGATAAGGGTGTAGATCCTTGCGAGGGTGTCTCCGGCTCGACAAAGCCCATAGTCGAGGACGGCTCTGCCCATGGCGAAAAAGCTCTGCCCATGGAAGACGATGCGAAAAAGTCAGCGCAGCCTGCACAACCAGAGCCGGTTGCTGACGCCGTAAATGAGTCGGCCAAGCAACCAGCTGAGGCACGCGTTGAGGAAGAGGAGTCTGCTGACCACAGCTCAGAGGACCCCGACGCAATGATCGTGGATTCGGCCGACGAGAATAGTTCGGGAGCCGAGGTACAAGTCGTCAATGATACCTTAGCTGAGGAAGCTCGACAGGATGTCGAAGAGAACGGCATTCAGCAGGATCCTGAAGAGAAGTCCAAGAGTGAGCGGGCAAAGCGGCGGCGTCTCCGGGCCACCACCGCTCGCGCTAAATCAGACTCACCCTCCGAGTCCGAGGAGCAAGCGGCTGATGAAGGCCCTGAGCGCCCGGAGTCGAGAAAGCGGAAGCGCGCGGAGCGCGCGGAGCGCGCGGAGCGCGCGGAGCGCGTGCAGCGCACAAAGCCGCTGACGCGCGCAGCGCTCAGGGCGCAGAAGCAAAGGGAAGCTACAGAAAAGACCGAGGGCTCGGACTCGGAGCCGGAGCCTGCGGCCAAAAAGCGTAACAATAAGTCATCGCAAAAAGGCAGTTCGACTCGCCGATCGAGAAATACATAGGTAGTGTACGAAAAGTCTGGCAGTGTACGGAAGCCCCGGCACTGCGGCGTGTTACGCAAAAAAAAAACTCCACAATACGGCGTCGATTATTAGAATAATTTTTATTTGAGCAATTTTCCGCTTCGTTGTTGTTTGCGATGTTGTTGTACTTGGAGATCGAGCATTGTTATCGCGGTTCAGCCGCAGTCGACGTCATACGGCGCCGCGCGCCTTCCTAAAAATAAACAGACGCCACGACCATTAGTGACGCAGCATACGCAACTCATTAAATGATGCGATCACTGTGCCTTCTCAATATCGCCTGGAGCTTATTGTGTTGCTCGCCGTTGCCGCTAGCATCTGCGCAAAGTGTAGCTTCCAAGCACACGTTACTACTCCACAGCTCGCTCGCATCGGACTACTTACATGCATGCATACTCATGCATGCATGTATTTCATGCATGCGTGACATGCAGCACCGGATTCGGCGACCGGTGGGCTATCCGGTGAGGCAAAACAGTACGGGGCGTTGACAGATGTCAACGTCGGATTCAGAATAATTACATGGCTCGTTCCAGGCTTCCGGGAGACTTGGTCTGAGTCTTATGCGCAGAGGCGATATCTCAGACAAGACGCATCTGAACTCGATGCTGCGTCACATATGCTTTGCGCTTAATTAAATTAATCAGGTCAAGCATATGCCCTTGCCCTTAGGCATTCGAGACTCGTGAACCCGTGTGAGCCGGGCTCCACCGACAACTGGACACAGAGCGCACGCCATTCTGGAAATAATCTCGGCTGTGTTTGGAATTGAATTCCGATGCTTCCGGGGCGTCGATACTCACATGTATATATATATCAAATCGTACATCGTTGATCCGCTACTCAAAAGCTCTCTTCAAAAGATTGTTCATGGTGCTGCTGTGCGTCTAGTCTTCCAGATTCAGAGACCGCTCAGGACCTAGGAAGGCATGATGCCAGTCATCACTCCTAAAAGTAAGTATTCTGGTTTCCCATTCGGCTCTTCGCTTTCGGTTCCCTCGGCTTTCGTTTTTTTTGCCCCACCACTTCTACTCGTCCTCAAAACTGCCGTGCCTGCACGCTCCTCACGCTGTGCTTTTTCAGGCACGGGACATCTTCGATTGCTACGGCATGCGTTCCTTTTTTGCAGTCAATCAAATCACCCGCGAAATTGGATCTGAGCCGCCCTGCATTCCGTGGGTAGGGGTAAGTCATATGTGACGGCTTCTTTATCGTGCAGATGAGGACGTGAGATGTGTGCTCACAATCGCGCCGCCGGCCTTACGTGGTGTGATGGTTGTTGATGCTGCGTGTATTTGCTGAAGAACCTTTGGGTGACGCAGAATTGATCCTCCACGCAACAATCGGAATGGCATTTAACCCACGTGAACGTACACGTCGGTTTAGGGGACGCACGACGAAAGCTCAGATGAAACCACGCTCCACCCAACCCTTTCCCACAATTGGCATGAATAGTGGGTAAATTTGGTACCGTGGGCGGAATGTTCCTGATTCCCACAGACTGGTTGTGTGTGGCATCGGCGTTCTAAATTGATCCCTGTACCTGAGAAGCGGCCCGAGACGTGGGGGTTGCTGTAGCGGAGTTCAGAAGCCAAAGCCAAGCAGCCCGCATCATAAGTATGGACAATGCTAACCCAGATTCAGTCAACTCATCCTCAGTGGCAGCGGAACCATTGACGTCGTCGTCGGCGTCCTTCGCGGCCCCATCTAGTGTCCTCACAACGATTAGCTCGTCCTCTTTCTCGACTTCGTCTAGCGTTCCAGCACCACAGACCTCAAGCTCGTATGACTTCGTATCTAGCTTGGTGTCTTCGTCGTCGAGCGCCGCTGCCGTGCGGTCACAGCCGACGACGTCAAGCGAGTCCTCAAGCAGCCCGCCGTCATCGGCTCCTACTACGTCAAGTTCCATAACTAGCTCGACGACGACGAGCTCGAGCTCGCCGCCGACGTCTAGTCCGAGCCCCAGCACAACCTCGAGCTCGAGTTCCAGTAGCGCAACAAGTAGTGTGCCCACGACTTCGTCGACGTCATCGTCTAGTGTGTCTAGCACTACGAGCACGTCCATTGAGACTTCGAGCACGAGTTCCTCTTCAAGCACGGTGGTCAATCCGTTCACTTCGAGCACGTCGAGCACGACGAGCTCTGCACCGCCAACAACGTCCTCGTCGTCTGCATTACCGACAACCTCAAGCTCGTCTGTAGTCACAAGCTCGTCGACTTCGAGCTCGCAACCCTTGACTACGAGCTCGAGCTCAAGTACAAGCCCCAGCACAAGCTCTAATACGCCGACTACGTCGAGCTCGAGCTCAAGCTCGTCACCGCCGAGCTCGACGAGTACGAGTGTGCCTGTGACGACGTCTACGACGTCAACTAGCGCCGCACCGTCGACGACGAGCACAACGAGCACAACGAGCTCAGCTAGCCCGTCTACGTCGCCAAGTTCGTCTAGTCCATCTACGTCGTCCACGCCGACCACGTCTTCCACGCCGTCCCCGTCTTCTACGCCGTCCACGTCTTCCACGCCATCCACATCGTCCACGTCGTCCACGTCGTCCACGACATCCACGTCCTCCACGGCGTCGTCTACACGGTCCACGTCTTCCACCTCCTCCGCTTCGTCTAGCTCATCTTCGCCGACCAGCACAACATCATCGTTGGCCACGAGAGCGGCTGCATTGGAGACGACTGCGGACCCTGGAAAACACACTTACCAGGTCACCGAAGTGGTTGGCGGATCCACCGTCACGGCAGTCAAGACGTCGTACGCTAGTGACTCAGGCAGTGCAGCGGCAACGTCTAGCCTGCCATTGAGTAACAGTGCAAAAAACACCGGTAAGGGCGGCTTGAGCACAGGCGGCAAGGCAGCAATTGGTGTTGCCGTTCCTTTAGGCGTAATAGCCATTGCTCTGGCGGCAGCAGCCGCAATCATATGGTTCCGCCGACGCGAGCGGAGGCGGCGCACCGAAGTGGAGCAGCCGATCAAGCCCGTAGACACGCAGGAGTCGCCTGTACAGTTTAGCGACGCCCGCTCCGACTCCCTGAACTCGGGCTCTGGTTCCGGCTCAAGAACCGGCTCCCGCAACTACCATTTGGGCATCGGCAACAACAATAATAGCAACATGCATTCCGCTTCGGCGGCTCACAACATGTTCTGACTGCTGGCAGAACCTAATAAAAGAGCACCCGAACGTCTCTCTCCATGACCCGAAGAGCCCAGGCTCGCTTTGTTTCTTTTTTATTCGACACAGGCCCCCCTTGGTGGACCGACCACTCTTTTCATGCACGTTTTCCGGACGTGGCAACAGCTCGACGCTCCCTAATTTATTCACCACACTTCTAATGTCGCATATGTTTTAGCTAATTGCTGCTCGATTGACACGACACGACCCATTCCGGGTTCAATAAAAGACCCGCGATGTTCGAGAACTTTAATTGCGCAGTTATAGCATCGTTGCGGCCACGCAGGAGGAGAACGACTGGGCGTTGTATGGTAAGCATGATTATTGTACCCCGACAACACATGCATGCGGTGGGCAGATCTGGTCTGTATCAATTCCGGAGTGATGCTTGTGCCGACCGCGCATACTGAATAATCTGCTGGAGCCTATTCTTGCCGTGTCTATGAGTCGCTAGCGCGAATGGCGTCAATAATGACAGCAGAGCCATCAGTCACGTCGCATAAGCTTCTACACATATGCATGATTAGCAGCATGTACACAACTATGCTCTTGTTAAGCGGCCTTTTAAGCGGACTGGTCAGTATTTGGTGCTTCTTCAACGTGCACGCCCGCACTGCCTGCGTGCGTATAATGCCGCAAGCATGGTGGCCCCCCTAACGCTCATAACCTAACCCTGGTGTAGTGAACCTGAGGACGTCAAAACGGCGCTCTTGACAGCGACATCTGAGCTCAATTCATTCAATTCATTTCGTTCGCCTCTCGCTATCTTGAGCCTTTGCAGCCAGCAACATCTCAGCGCAGAAAATCTTGAATTAGGAGGCGGTTCTGGAATCGTCTCGAACGTGCGTGGTCTAGGGTTATGTCCAGATCCTAAATGAGCTTATAAGCAACGGCGCCTCGTCCGCGCGCACGCTTGCCACATAATGTTGAGACGAGCAGAGACACTATCACCAAGCGTCCGCGCCTCAATTCGGGCCTCGCAAAGAGCGCTCGTGAGGCCGGAGGCCTTGAGTTCGAGCCGAACTCTGGCAACACTCAGTGCGTTCAATGCGCGCTCCGTCGAGACGCAGCCTGCACCGCTGGGGCTCGCTGCGCGGGCGCTGCCGCTGAGCTCCGTGCGCCAATTCAGCACCACGCCTCGTCGGAACCAGTTTCGCATGAACACTAACCCGCAGCAGCAGGAGGAGCAAGTTCCGGCCCTGCAGAAGTACGGTACTGATCTGACGCAGCTGGCCCGCGAGGGTAAGCTGGACCCGGTAATTGGGCGCGACGACGAGATCAAGCGCACCATCCAGATCCTGAGCCGCCGGACGAAGAATAACCCGAGTCTTATCGGCAAAGCAGGCACAGGTAAGACTGCTATCATGGAGGGCCTGGCCCAGCAGATTGCGCGGGGCTTAGTGCCGGAGAGCATGAAGAACAAGCGCGTCGTGAGTCTCGACCTGGGCTCGCTCATTAGCGGCGCGAAGTTTCGCGGCGAGTTCGAGGAACGCTTGAAGTCTGTGCTCGACGAGATCGACAGCGAGCAGGGCAATGTCATTTTGTTCATCGACGAGCTGCACATCCTTCTTGGCCTCGGCAAGACGGAGGGTTCTGTCGACGCGTCGAACCTCATTAAGCCCGCATTGGCTCGCGGCAAGCTACAATGCTGCGGCGCGACTACGCTTGATGAGTACCGAAAGTACATCGAGAAGGACGCAGCCTTGGCTCGACGCTTCCAGCCCGTGTTCGTTAACGAGCCGACGGTCGAGAATGCAATCTCGATTTTGCGGGGATTGAAGGACAAGTACGAGGTGCACCACGGTGTGCGAATCACGGACCAGGCGCTCGTGACGGCCGCCGTGTACTCGAACCGCTATATTACGGATCGGTTCTTGCCTGACAAGGCCATTGACCTTGTAGACGAGGCGTGCTCGGCGCTGCGGCTGCAGCACGAGTCGAAGCCCGACGAACTCGAGGCCGTCGACCACGCGATCACGACGCTGCAGATCGAGCTTGAGTCCTTGAAGAAGGAAGACGATCCAGTGTCGCTGGACCGCCGCAATGTGATTCTTGAGAAGCTGAAGGACAAGCAGGGCGAGGCCGAGCGGCTGAACGAGGTTTGGCAAAAGGAACGCGCCGAGATCTTGCAGGTCAAGGAGGCGAAGGAGGCACTCGAGACGGCTAAGACTGAGCTCGAGATTGCGCGCCAGCAGTCCGACTTTGCGGCGGCGTCGCGCCTGCAGTACTCGGTGATTCCCGAGCTTGAAGCGAAGATCCCGAAGCCGACATCTGATGCTGGTAACGACGCGCGCATGCTGCATGAGTCTGTGACCAGCGACGACATTGCTCGCGTTGTGTCGCGCATGACGGGCATTCCGACGGACAACCTGCTCAAGGGTGAGAAGGACAAGATCCTGAAGATGAGCAATGCGCTGGGCGCGCGGGTTGTGGGCCAGGAGGAGGCCATTGACGCTGTGGTGCAGGCCGTGCAGATGCAGCGGGCCGGCCTCACGAACGAGCGCCGCCCGGTTGGCTCGTTCATGTTCCTAGGTCCGACCGGTACGGGCAAGACTGAGCTGACGAAGGCGCTCGCGAACTTCTTGTTTGACGACGAGAGGGCGATCATCCGCTTCGATATGTCTGAGTTCCAGGAGAAGCACTCGCTGGCACGCCTCATCGGCGCGCCTCCTGGCTACGTTGGATACGAAGAGAGCGGCGAGCTGACCGAGGCGGTGCGGCGCAAGCCCTACGCCGTCGTCCTGTTTGATGAGCTCGAGAAGGCGCATCCCGACATCTCGAAGCTGCTTCTGCAGGTGCTAGACGAGGGCAGCCTGACCGACGGCCAGGGCCGCAAGGTCGACTTCAAGAACAGCATCATTGTCATGACCTCTAACATTGGCCAGGACATTCTTGTGAATGACAAGAACGCGAACGACACGGGCAAGATTACGCCTGAAGTGCGCAACGAGGTCGTGGAGGCCCTGAAGCTGCACTATCCGCCGGAGTTCATCAACCGCCTCGACGATATCGTTGTGTTCAACCGGCTATCGAAGCAGAGTCTGCGGCACATTGTTGACCTGCGGCTCGGCGAGGTGCGTGAGCGCGTTGCGTCGCGGCAGATCAAGCTGGACGTCACGCCCGAGGCGGCGGACTGGCTGGCCGAGCACGGGTACGACCGCCTCTACGGTGCGCGCCCGCTGAACCGCCTTATCCAGAAGGAGCTTCTGAAGCCGCTGTCTCTGCTGCTGCTCGAGGGCAAGGTTGTGTCTGGCGATACGGTGCGGGTCACCGCTGGCAAGGACAACTTGCACATCGAGCGCGCGTGAGCGATTGTATATATGTTTCGAACGTTTAATATAGGACCAAGTAACTCAAATATTTTCCTGTTAGTACTCTTTTTTTTTTTAATTCATTTCCACCTACTTGACTGTTATACAGGCCATGCCTCGAATAAATTATGACGGTTTGAACTGTAGCATTATTATTCGCCGCCGCGCACGCATCTACGCAGCCGCGCCGGCCGCACCGCCGGCGCCACGGCAAAGCGCTCGACGATCTGCGGCGGCACGCAGTGCAGAAACAGGCACGCGTCGCCGGCAAGGCAGTGGCCCTGCAGCCAGAACCGGCAGATGCGCTGCTTGCCGTCGTGGCTGTACATGCACGCCGACCCGCGCAGGCAGTGCCCGGACGCCATGTAGTACTTGCACATAATGCGCTCGGCAAGCTGTTCTTTCGAAATCGGCTGCGGCGGCGGCGGCGGCGCCGCAGATCGAGTCGTCGCGTGGCTTCAGCCAATTCAGCAACATTGTAGATAAGGACCAGGGCTGCCTGCGCTTCGAGGACAAGGCACGCGTGCACGCGCACGGCATCGAGTTCTCGAGCGGCGAGAAGTTCAACATGAGCATGGACAAGATCGAGTACATTTCGGAGCTTGGCGCCGGAAACTACGGCACTGTGAACAAGGTGCTGCACCGGCCGAACAACGTGCTTATGGCTGTGAAAGAGATCCGGCTCGAGCTCGAGGACTCGAGCCTGCGCCAGATCATCATGGAGCTCGACGTGCTGCACCGCTGCGGCATGGACAACATCATCGCCTTCTACGGCGCCTTCTTTGCCGAGGGCTCTGTGTACATCTGCATGGAGTACATGGACGGCGGCTCGATCAACAAGATCTACGAGGGCGGCATTCCCGAGAAGTATCTGCGGTACATTGTGCGCGCGACGGTGCAGGGTCTGCGGCACTTGAAGGAGGAGTTCAACATCATTCATCGCGACGTGAAGCCCACGAACATTCTCTGCTCCACGGACGGGCAGGTGAAGCTGTGCGACTTCGGCGTGAGCGGCAACCTTGTCATGTCCATCGCCCGCACGAACATCGGGTGCCAGCCATACATGGCGCCGGAGCGCATCAAGGTCGACCATCTCACGGCGCCGGCCAAGCCCAACGAGTACACCGTCGAGAGCGATATCTGGTCGCTGGGCCTCAGCATCATCGAGATGGCGCAGGGCAAGTATCCGTACCCGCCCGAGACGTACTCGAACATTTTTTCGCAGCTGAGCGCGATTGTCGAGGACGACCCGCCGGCGCTGGACCCGACGAAGTACTCGCCCGAGGCGTGCGACTTTGTGGCGCAGCTGCTCAGCAAGTCGCCCACGAAGCGCCCGCGCTACGGCGTGATTCTGCAGCATCCCTGGCTGCAAAAAGACGACTGCACGCCCGAAGAGCTAGGCGCGTTTTTGAAGGAGCGGCTGGCCCGCGCGGAGCCTGGCGCTCACCTAGAAACTGACCAACCCACGGTCACGGCGCGCACGGCCGTGCCGAGCAGCAGCACGAGCACGAGCACGCAGTAATTAGACGCCTTTTTTTTGGATTGCATGTCCGGCGCGCCGGGCCCCGCATTGTAACTATTTATATTCATGTTCAGCTTCTTATGCCAGTAATCCGCAAATTCAGCCGCTGCTGTGCCGCCGCTGTGCCGCCGCTGCGCCGCCGCTGCGCACGCGCTTCGCACATGCTGCTCAGTGTGGGTAAGGGCCGTTCTGCACCGCTGCATTACGCGCAATTAAGCGCGCATGACCCTAGCCCCTCACCGTACCCAGGGCGCGGCGTCGTGGCCAGCGGCCTTCGCGCGTGTAACAGGCATCCTAGTCGTTCCAGACCTCCGCGCACTTGCGTAGCTACGAGCCTGTATAAGATAATATTTTGTGCTACGTAGGGTAGCGACCGCGTAGGCACATTAGACGGTGCGCCGCGCGCGGCAGCGCGCATTGTGGAGTCGGCTCGGCGCGCCGGCCCTGAATGGACCTGCAATTTTATACGAGCCGTGTACTAAGTGCCTGTCGTGTGGCCAGTGCGCGACTGCTTGGAATTCGGGTGTTTGGCGGCCGAGTTGTGCGGCGTTGCTGAGCGCTGGCCGAACGCTCGCTGTGCAGCGCTGAATATCTGTCAGCAGGCGGCGCGCCAAACCCCCGACCGGCTCGCCCCAGCAGGACGTGTGAAGCATGTTGCTCGTGCTGGCCAAATTCGATGTGCGCGTGGGCAATCAGATTGTGTGGACGTCGGAGCAGGTCGACTTTGCCGCGCTGCCCGGCATCGAGTTCAAGATGATCCCCAGCGGCCTGCACGACCGCGTCGGCGACACCATATACTTTGTGTCGGGGAATTGGCAGGGCGTGGCGTGCTACGAGAGCCGCGTGAACGGCGCGCCGCACGAGCGCGAGAGCATGCAGATGTACTCGCTGGCCGCGCTCGTGCCGCTGGGCAGCAGCCTGCCCTGGAACCAGGAGTCGTTTCTGCGCGCGCAATTGACGCGCTTTCTGAACGCGGGCGA
Source organism: Entelexis sorbosivorans (assembly GCA_030555795.1). Classification (NCBI taxonomy): domain Eukaryota; kingdom Fungi; phylum Ascomycota; class Dipodascomycetes; order Dipodascales; family Trichomonascaceae; genus Entelexis; species Entelexis sorbosivorans. Next base: position 9,742 of record JANIVK010000057.1, on the reverse strand, counting down.
GAACCGGGAGCTGCTGCCCACGTCGCCAACGGTGCTGCCGGACCCGCAGAGCCATCCTGTGCACGCGACGAAGGCGTTCCTGCTCACGTACGGCCCTTTGTGCTTCGAGATCTGGAAGGCCGGCCTTGCGCGCTGCCGCGTGCTTCTCGCGGCGCTGCCCGGGAACACGATCAAGGAGATGAGCCAATTCACCTACATAGCGTCGCAGCTCGCCGTGATTCCGTCGGACGTGCTCGAGCTGCTGCCGCGGCGCAAGCCGCCCGTGCCCGTGCTCTACAACGTGGCCATCAGCGACCTGCAGCGCCTGCAGTCGGCCGAGGCGTACTGGGCAACAACGACGGACGGTTTGCTGGCGACGCCGTCGCGCGACGCCTGCGACGTGTGGGTGCAGGCCAGCGAGGTGCACGACTACGCGGCGGGCCAGCGCGGCGCGACGACGCGCGCGACGTGGCGCGACCGCTTCCGCTTCTCGCTGCTGGCCGAGCCGTTCAGCCAGTCGCAGCTGGCGCGGCGCGGGTTCGTCGAGTCGCTCGTCGACGCCATTGCGAACGGCATGATCTGGTGGGCGTCCGGCGGCGAGTCGGCGCTCATGAACCGCGACGACACGGCGCCGCTGCTTGCTGACGCCGACGCCGACGACGCGAGCGAGCGCCGCGCGTCGCCGGCGCCGGACGGCGTCGCGCTCATCGGCCAGTTCCAGCAGTACACGCGGCAGCTCGTGCGCGTGTTCGCGCGCCTCGCGCAGGACGACGACAGCGTCATCCGCGTCACGGCGCCGGACATCGCCGCCATGGGGCTCGACCCCGTCGCGGGCTCGGACCGCGTGTTTCTGCAGCGCTTCTCGCTCACCTGGTGGGACCGGCCCGTCGTGTTCGGCAGCATGTGCTGTTGACGGCGCGGCGCGCCGCAGCGCTACGACTCACGAATGTAACTCTAATGGTGTATATATATGTAAATAGAGCCGATGAAGGTATGACGACGCGCTTTCGCCGAGGGCACTGCGCTGTGCCGTATCGTGGAGTACGCCCGAACGCGCGAGCTCGCTCGTCTCGGGGCGACTCGTTTCAGTACGTGCTACAATCTGTTTATATACATTAGAGACTACAGCTCGTCGTGGCCGTCCTTGGCGTCCCCGGCCGGCTCGCTGCCCGCGTCGCTGTCCGCGTCGCTGTCCTCGTTTGCAGCCTCGCTGGCGCGGCCGTGCAGCCCGCGCGCCGTCTCGAGCTTCGCCGCGAGCTCCTCAATCGTGCCGGCGCCCTGCTCGACCCACGCAAGCAGCTGGTTCGCCTCGTCCACAATGTCGGCGCCGATCTCGTCGGCCATGCCGCGCACGCGGTAGAGCAGGCTCTCCAGCTCGTGGTGCAGCACGCTGTGCTTCTGGCGGTCCGCGTCCTTCTTGTTCAGCTCCCGCAGGTGGCTCACGAGCTCGGCGCGCTCGTTCAGGCCAATGGGCGCCTGCTCCCAGCTCGCCTTCGCAGACAGGCGGCGCGTCTTCGGCCGCACCGATGCGCTGGCCGCCGCCGACGAGGACTCGGGCTGCGCCTCGGCCTGCGTCTGCGTCTGCGCATCCGTGGCCGTCTGCGTTTGCGCATCCGTGGCCGTCTGTGTGCTCTGCGTGGAGCTGTCCGTGCCGGCCGTCGTCGTCTCGCTGCGCACAGAGTCGCACACAGCATCGACGCCCTTCAGCTTCACGACGCCGTTCGCGTCGATGGCGAACGTGGCCACGAGGCGCGACGACGACACACACGTGTACGGGCCGGGCTCGTAGAGCGCGTCCACGGCCTGCTGCACATGCGACAGGTCCCACGTAACGAGCTTCGCCGCGTCCTCGAGCAGCGTAATGCTCTTGATGTCGCTCGGCAGCTCGACCGTGGCCTCGGACTCAAGCTTCGGCAGCTTGCCGAACACGTCCACAAGCTCGTCCTCCCGCTGCGCGGACGTCAGCGACACGCGGTAGTGGTGCGGCACGCGGTCCACAACAATGAACTTCTTCTTCGACTTGAAGATGCCCGACAGGCCAACGCCGCGCAGCGACGTGCCCTGTGTGTTCGCCTCGTCCGCGTTCACGTTGCGCGACAGCTTCTGCTCGCCAACAAGCTCCGTGAGCTTCTCGCTCACAAACGGCGTGCGCGACACGCCGCCGGCCAGCACCACCGCCTCGACCTCGTCGATGCTCACGTCGCCAAGAGACTCCTTCAGCGGCTCCTGCACGCGCGAGACCTGCTCGGCAACAAGCTCCTCGAACTGCTCGCGCGTGACCTTCGTGTTGAGGTCCGCGTCGTTGGCCAGCGACTCGATGTGGATACTCACCTCCGAGTTCGCGCTCAGAACCTGCTTCGCGCGCTCGGCCTCTCTCCACAAGCGGTTCAGCACGCGCGCCGTGCGGTCCGTCTTCGTCTGGGCCGTGAACCGCTCAAACAGGAGCTCGCGCAGCGCCAGTGTCAGGCCGCGGCCGGCAAGCACGATGTCGCTGGCGAAGCCCTCGACCTCAACGACGACGGTTTGGTCGTTGATCTGGCGCAGCGAGATGAGCGCCGACGACGCCGCCGACGCACCGGCGTCGTACACGACGACGTACTGCTTCGTCGGGCCGAGCTTCGCGGCGACGGCCGGCGAGTTCGCGTAGTTCAGCGCCACGGCCACGCTGTCGCTGACGAGGCTGATGAGATCCGTGTCGGCGAGCGTCGCCGCGTCCGCCAGCGCCTGGCGCTGCGACGAACCGAACGACGCCGGCACGCTGATGGCAATGTCGCGCACGCGCGCCGAGTTGCTCAGCGTCTTCGCCTTCACGAGCTCCGTCGCGCGCGTCTTGATGTCCACAAGCTGCATGGCCACGACCTCCTCAACGGGGTACACAACACCGCTCACGTTGAACGCGACGGTGTTGCGGGCCGTGGGCACAAGATTGATGCCGGGGTGCGTCTCCTCGAACAGGCCGACGCGCAGGTCGTCGAAGGGCACGCCGAGCAGCGGCTTCACGGCGTACAGCGCCGCGTCGGGGAACTTCGAGACGAGCCCAGTCCCGCCGCTGCCGTATATCCTCTCGCCGTCGGGCTTGATGATGAGGCCCGACGCGTCCTTGCGCTGCGAGTCCGCCGTCAGCACAATCTCGAACGGCGCGTTCGGCGCAACAACACTCGACTTCACGAATTCCGTGCCGTAGTCGACACCCAGCACTGAGCCTGCTGCAGAGCGGAAGCACAGCATCACAGGCAGAAGCAGACTCCACCGCATGGTTGTTACGTTGCGGGTTTAGCGCTCGCGGTACAGTGACGTGTGTTTCGTGTCAGGATCATGCAGCACGTGACACCGCTTCAGCAGCCGCGTGCGCAGTGGGTGTGTGTGTCTCTCACTCTAAGCAGTAACTGTCTGACTCGGCCGAGCGCTGTCTCGGCGTAGCGTTTATATAAATGCTCAAACGTACGCGAGCTCTTTACGGTGCCAATGATGCAGAAACTAAGTAGCTAGGCCACATGCGGGGGCCGGGGGCGTCTATATCTTCTAAATGTAACTACAGCCGGCACTTAAACTGTTTCAGTACACACAGGCCTCTCTAGTATGCCATGGCAGTCTGAGTGCACGCGGCTTGTTGGGTGCAGATTCATATCGGTGCATTCATTCGGCTACATATATGGGCCCGTATTACAATGCCTTGCACGCCATTGCAGCTCATTGTGCGAGTGCGGGTTTGTAGTCCCGCATCAGTGATGGGGCGTGATGCAGCACCGCACTGACTGTGCCAACGGCATACGAGGCACTCTAGGGAGGCACTCTAGGCTGCCGCTCTCTTGCTGACTATCTGCAGTGCACCGTGCAGATTCAAAAAACCGGCACGCGCATATCAAACCTCGCTGCTGCACTCAGGCCCAGATCAGCTGACGCGCCGCTCGGAAAAATACTGCATATAGTAATATCGCCGTGAGCCAAGTAAAGCGCCGCATGAGCACCAGTCCCTTGCACAATTAAAAATTTGGTACCAAAAGGCACCTATGCTTCTTTCTTCTCTGCACAGGCATTCCGTGGCTATGTAGCGAATCGCGCGCGCGCGGCACGGCATGCGCGTGTTATGTCACATTCGCTGCTCGCCATCTCGTCAGCAGCAGCCTGCCAGCTGCGATCGATCGATCGGAGCGCCTGCAGCTTGCAGTGAGCTCGCTTCTGCGCGCCCAGCGCGCTCATACACGGCCTTTATGAGTAATGAAAGCATCAATTGCGCACGCCCTCTGTCCGGGCGTGCGATCGGTGCCTCCTAAATATCACAGGCCGCCAGTTTTGCGAGGCTTTTTGCGTAATGCGGGCCGGGCCAAGCAGTCACATGGCCCAGCGGCCATGCATGCGCAGGGCTAGGTGTGAAATTTTTTTGGCAATTCGCAGTGGATAAAACCCTGGGGTCTGTGAAAAAAAGTTCGTAGTTCACGCTGAAACCCCACCGGAGGACCAGCAGGCAAGATACAGCAATGGCAGTGCGTTTGCCCGTCACTCCTCCGATGAAAGCGGACCACGAGCTGGCGACCCTCGAGCTGCAGTCCGGCGAGGCCGTGCAGGGATACTCGTTCGGCGCCGCGAAGCCCGCTGCGGGCGAGCTCGTGTTCCAGACGGGGATGGTTGGCTACCCGGAGAGCATCACGGACCCCAGCTACGAGGGCCAGATCCTCGTCATCACCTTCCCCATGGTCGGCAACTACGGTGTGCCCAGCCGCACCGACCTGGACGAGTTCGGCCTGCCCCGCAACTTCGAGTCGAACCGCATCCACATTGCTGGCCTCATTGTCGCCAGCTACACGGAGGACTACTCGCACCACCTCGCCGAGTCGAGCCTCGGCGCCTGGCTGAAGGAGCAGGGCGTCCCGGCTATCTACGGCGTCGACACGCGCAGCCTCACGCAGCGCATCCGCGAGGGCGGCTCGACGCTGGCGCGCTTGTTCAGCGGCAGCGCGAAGCCCGAGTGGAACGACCCGAACGTGCAGAACCTGGTCGCGAAGGTCTCGCCCAGCGGCGCCGAGCCGCGCGTCTACAAGCCGCAGGGCGAGCCGCGCGCGCGCGTGCTCGTGCTCGACGTGGGTATGAAGTACAACCAGATCCGCTGCCTTGTGTCGCGTGGTGCCGAGATCACCGTCGTGCCCTGGGACGCGCCGTTCGACGAGATGGTCAAGGACTTCGACGGTCTGTTCCTGAGTAACGGCCCCGGTGATCCGGAGAGGATGCAGGACGTTGTTGCGCGCCTGCGCGCCGTGCTGGCCCTAAAGTCGACGCCTGTCTTCGGCATCTGTTTTGGCCACCAGCTGCTGGCCCTGGCGGCCGGCGCGCATACGATGAAGCTGAAGTACGGTAACCGCGGACACAACATCCCGGCCACGAACCTGCTCAGCGGCCGCTGCCACATCACGTCGCAGAACCATGGCTATGCCGTGGACGTTGCTACGCTGCCGCAGGGCTGGCGCGAGCTGTTCGTGAACGCGAACGACGGCACGAACGAGGGTATCTACCACGAGACGCTGCCGTACTTCTCGGTACAGTTCCACCCCGAGAGCACGCCTGGCCCGCGCGACACGGAGTTCCTGTTCGACACTTTCTTGGACGGCCTTGTGCAGTTCCGCCAGACGAAGCAGCTGCGCCCCGTGCAGTTCGACGAGGTGCCGAAGCCGCCGCGCGCCAACGTGAAGAAGGTGCTTGTGCTCGGCTCGGGCGGCCTGTCTATCGGCCAGGCCGGTGAGTTCGACTACTCGGGCTCGCAGGCCATCAAGGCGCTGAAGGAGGAGGGCATCTTCACCATTCTCATCAACCCCAACATTGCCACCATCCAGACGTCGAAGGGTCTCGCCGATAAGGTCTACTTCTTGCCCGTGAACCCCGAGTTTGTGCGCAAGGTCATTTTGTACGAGCGTCCGGACGCCATCTACTGCACGTTCGGTGGCCAGACGGCGCTCTCGGTTGGCATTGCGCTGAAGGACGAGTTTGCCAGCCTCGGCGTGCAGGTGCTGGGTACTCCCATCGACACGATCATCACGACGGAGGACCGCGAGCTGTTCGCGGCCGCTATGTCTGAGATTGGTGAGAAGTGTGCCACCAGCTTTGCTGCCTCGAACTGGGAGGAGGCGAAGAAGGCGGCTGAGGACGTCGGGTACCCCGTCATTGTGCGGGCCGCCTACGCGCTGGGCGGACTTGGCTCGGGCTTCGCCGATAACGAAGACGAGCTGCGCAAGCTCTGCGACGTGGCCTTCGCCACGAGCCCGCAGGTGCTGGTTGAGCGTTCGATGAAGGGCTGGAAGGAGATCGAGTACGAGGTCGTGCGCGACGCCCAGGACAACTGTATCACCGTATGCAACATGGAGAACTTCGACCCGCTGGGCATCCACACGGGTGACTCGATTGTCGTTGCTCCGTCGCAGACGCTTAGCGACGCCGACTACAACATGCTGCGCACGACGGCCATTAATGTGATTCGGCACCTTGGCGTCGTCGGCGAGTGCAACATCCAGTACGCCCTGAACCCGTTCAGCAAGGAGTACTGCATCATCGAGGTGAACGCGCGTCTGTCGCGATCGTCGGCTCTCGCGTCGAAGGCCACGGGCTACCCGCTTGCGTTCGTCGCCGCGAAGCTCGGACTCAACATCACGCTGCCCGAAATCACGAACAGCGTCACGCAGTCCACTTGCGCCTGCTTCGAGCCCTCGCTGGACTACGTTGTCGTCAAGATCCCGCGCTGGGACCTCAAGAAGTTCACGCGCGTCTCGACGGAGCTGTCCTCGTCTATGAAGTCTGTTGGCGAGGTTATGAGCATCGGCCGCACGTTCGAAGAGGCTATCCAGAAGGCCATTCGCTCGACTGACTACCATAACTACGGCTTCTCGCCTCAGGAGGCGCTGATGTCCATCGACATCGACTCGGAGCTGCAGACGCCGTCGGACCAGCGCCTGTTCGCGCTGGCCAACGCCTTCGACCAGGGCTACTCTGTGGACCAGGCCTGGAGCCTCACGCAGATCGACAAGTGGTTCCTGAACAAGCTGAAGGCGCTTGTTGACTTCGGCAAGAACGCCTCGGCGAAGTACGGCGGCTCGCAGCTGCCGGCCGACGTCATGCGCCAGGCCAAGCAGCTCGGGTTCGACGACCGCCAGATCGCCAAGTTCGTGCGTTCTAACGAGCTGAGCGTGCGTGACGAGCGCATTAAGATGGGCATTCGCCCCTTCGTGAAGCGCATCGACACTGTGGCGGCCGAGTTCCCGGCGGTTACGAACTATTTGTACATGACCTATAACGGCGACACGCACGACGTGACGTTCGAGGACCATGGCACGATGGTGCTCGGCTCTGGCGTTTACCGCATTGGCTCTTCCGTCGAGTTCGACTGGTGCGCCGTGCGCACTGTGCGCACGCTGCGCGATGCCGGCCGCAAGACGATCATGGTCAACTACAACCCGGAGACTGTGTCCACGGATTACGACGAGGCGGACCGCCTGTACTTCGAGGTCATCAACCTCGAGCGTGTGCTCGACATCTACGAGCTCGAGCACTCGGGCGGTGTTGTCGTGTCGATGGGCGGCCAGACGAGCAACAACATTGCCCTGTCGCTGCACCGCCAGAACGTGAACATTCTGGGCACGTCGCCGGATATGATCGACCGTGCCGAGAACCGGTTCAAGTTCAGCCGAATGCTCGACTCAATTGGTGTCGACCAGCCCGAGTGGAAGGAGCTCACGAGCATTGGCGAGGCCGAGGACTTTGCGGCTCGCGTTGGCTACCCGGTTCTTGTGCGTCCGTCGTACGTGCTGAGCGGTGCTGCCATGAACACGGTGTACTCGCAGACGGACCTGGAGTCGTACCTGAACCAGGCGGTTGCCGTGTCGCAGGACTACCCGGTCGTCATTACGAAGTACATTGAGAACGCGAAGGAGATCGAGATGGATGCGGTTGCGCAGGACGGTGAAATGGTCATGCACGTCGTGAGCGAGCACGTCGAGAACGCCGGTGTGCACTCGGGTGATGCAACGCTCATTGTGCCCAGCCAGGATCTTGCCGCCGAGACGGTGCAGCGCATCGTGGACGCCACGGCCAAGATTGGCAACGCGCTCAACGTGACGGGCCCCTTTAACATCCAGTTCATCGCCAAGGACAACCAGATCAAGGTCATCGAGTGCAACGTGCGTGCGTCGCGCTCGTTCCCGTTTGTCTCGAAGGTCACTGGTGTGGACTTGATTGAGCTGGCGACGAAGGTCATTTGTGACCTGCCGAACGTCACGCCGTACCCGCTCACGTCGCTGCCGCGCGATTACATGGCCGTCAAGGTCCCGCAGTTCTCGTTCAGCCGGCTCGGCGGTGCTGACCCCGTGCTCGGCGTCGAGATGGCGTCCACGGGTGAGGTTGCCTGCTTCGGCCGCTCGAAGTCGGAGGCGTACCTGAAGGCGCTGCTTGCGTCGGGTCTGAAGCTGCCGAAGCGCAGCATTTTGCTGTCGATCGGCTCCTACAAGGAGAAGGCCGAGCTTCTGCCCGGTGTGCAGCGCCTGGCCGAGGCCGGGTTCCAGATCTACGCGACGGCGGGCACCTCGGACTTCCTGGTTGAGAACGGCGTGCCGGCCAAGTTCCTGGAGTACCTGCCCGATACTGAGCAAGGCAGCGCCGAGTACTCGCTCACGCAGTACCTGGCCAACAACAAGATCGATTTGTACGTGAACCTTCCGTCGGCGAACCGCTTCCGCCGCCCGGCGTCCTTCATGTCGCGCGGCTACAAGACGCGCCGCATGGCCGTGGACTACGCGGTGCCGCTCGTGACGAACGTGAAGAACGCGAAGCTTCTGTTCGACGCGATTCTGCAGTGCGGCACGGGCCCCTCGGCCCTGGGTGTGTCGAGCGTCGATGTGCAGAGCTCGAACCGCATCCTGCAGATCCCCGGCGGTCTTGTCGATGTGCGGCACGGCCGCTCGGCGGCTGGCCCTGACGCGGCGCTGCAGAACGGCTTTACGCAGTCGGTGATTCTCGAGTCGACGCTGAGCAGTGACGCGGCGCTGCAGGCTGCTCGCGCCTCTGTGGCGAAGCTGCCCGTTGTTGGTGACTACCTGTTCACGACGGCCGTTGGGCCGCACGCGGAGGGCCATGTTGCGTATCTGTCGTTCCGTGACAACACGCACAGCTTCACGAACATTGCCGCGCTGGGTGAGTCGCTGAGCTCGGTTGCGCAGCGCAGCTGTCTCGTCGTCACGGACGCCGAGGGCGCGGGTCTTGCGTCGGTGCTGCTGCTGGCGTCGCTGCACGACCAGCAGGCCGTGCACGTTGTGGACGTGAGCTCGAAGTCTGACCTCGAGCTGATTCTGCTGTCGCGTGCGCGCGGCCTGCGCGTGACGTTCGACGTCGCGCTGGCCACGGTGCGCCAGCTCGATCTGTGGAGCTACTTGAAGGACATTGATGTGCTGAGCGTTGGCCAGCAGAGCGACTACGCGAGCTTTGTGCAAGAGCTCGTGCTCGCGCTGCGCACGAACCGCTTGACGGCCGACGATGTGGCCGTGAAGATGGGCGCGAACGTGCGCGAGATCTTCGGCATTCCCGAGCCGCTGCCCGGCACGCTTGTCGAGCTGAACGTGGGCCGCGGCGTCGAGCGCGTCGAGCTCGGCGGCTCGCTTGTGTCGCTTGAGGGCCACCTTGTTGAGGCTGCGCGCGTGCGGGGCCGCGATCTGCTGGCCGAGGACCACCACGTCGTGTATAATGGGTGAACAAGTTTAATATAATAGCAAGATTAAAATTATTTAATCAT